>JAVTVY010026684.1:0-112269 GCA_036873755.1 Hanleya hanleyi | reverse complement strand
ACTCATCTAATGTTGTGAATGGTAGTTGGGTTGTGTTTGCGGAAATTTTGGCGACAAGTATGGCGCTATACATTGCTGAGAAAATTATGGAAAACAACCACCAACAGGCGAAGAAGACCTTCCCAGTTCCTGACGAGGGAAGACGCCACACTCCTTTGAAAGAGTAAGACGGCAATGGGTTATAAGTATTTCATAGGGTTTTACAAGGGTTGAGACAGCAAGTTCATGACAGTTTTTTCTAGTTTATGCTCATTATAAGTTTTTTACTCATGAATAATTCATCAATAAACGTGGAGAGATTCATGCGTGCTGGAGCCAAAGATCATGGTTGTATTCGCAATTATAGTATATTTCGACATGGTGTTACCTATAATTTCTGTTAATGTGAAAAAAATCATTAGTATCAAGAATGTGTTAAGTTTTAAGATAAATTCAACGAATAAGGACACATAAATGAATTATATATCTGACATCGATATCAGAAATACAATCCGTCTCATTATGTATTCTTCCAATTGTAACCTTACATTGTTGCATTATATAATAATATGAGCATTCTAATAGCTTTTTATATCATAAGACAGACTTACCTTGCTCTAACAAGACACCATACAGATGCAGTATCATGGTTACATAGTGCCATACCAGAGAGTTACAGTTGTTGCAATCTAAGAGATATGCAGTGCAGGTCAGGAAAAAGGCAAAAGAGAGAATGACAAAGGTGACGAGAAAGGCTGAAGATACGTCCAACAAGTCAAAGAAGACAAGCCATCGGTCGCGTCGGATTTTTGGATCCAGTAACCAAAATTTAACGCTGTTTGTGTGGAAAGGGAAGGTGAAATCCATAACTTTGGCTCTCGCGGGCTGGTATGCAAGAGAAGCAGCAACCAAATCCACTTCCTTGTTGGAAAGAAAAGATTAAATAATCATTATCGACAAGGTCGATACTACATCATGGGACATGGTGTGTGTAACCCTACCAAGAATCATTTTGAGCCCATTTGCATAACCCCCCTACAGCAGAAGATCATGGGTAAATTTAAGACGGCGGTCTTGTTGAGTACCAGAAAAATGATGTTTTCGTCATTTTTCTTCAAAATTTTCGCCAGGAAAGTGGATAAAATCTATATCTTTCGCATCAGATTAATATTTACTAATTTATCATGCAGTTGTTTGTTGAGAAATTGCATAAATAAATATTTCTAAAAATCGACAAAATTTTGGATTTGTTTACATTTTCTGGTAGAGCTTGGCCCAAGGTTATAGTGTGATAAGTTTCAACTCCCTAGATCATGTTGTGAAGGTAGAATTGAGATACAGAGTAGATCACTGATTTATCATGTATGGTAGAGCCGACAAAAATGGCTTTTACGCCGATTGTATATTAAATACTATGAATTCGATGCAAATTGGAGTTTCGTGCAATTTGAAAGCTTGAGATTCAACGTTGGAATCAGTCGAATATGGAAAATTCATAAATCTAAAGAAATGGTCAATCTGCTTATAATTCCAAGTCACAGGAGGCTGATTATTCCATTCCAAGATGAAGAATTCCAATGAAAGGATCTGAAAAATTAACTCACCTTTCGCTCCAATAGACCAGCAAGACCAGACCAGTGGTTTCCCTTGAGAACTCCCCATTCCCCATCTTGTGGCAGTTCTAATGTATAACTGTATAAACAACAGAGTATATGGTATCAATGCGTCAGAACAGACAAGGCAAACAAGAATACTATTTATATAATACAGGAAAATTATGACCAATAAATGATATTGCCTTCTGAATTATTAACACGAAACTTGCTTCCTTTTACCCACCTATAGACTTGGCATGGTTTTGCAAAAAAAACATGATTTCAGTAGGAATGGATGACAAAGGTATTCTTTTAATTGGTCTCATCCATGCTCACTTTGTATTTTGAGTATGCTGTTTTAATCAAGTGTATGCTGATTTCTAATCAAGTATATGCCCCAATCATTTGAACATTTCAACCCTCTCAGACTTGTCAGAATGCCTTATTTCTTTCAAAGAAAATATTGTAATAACACGAGTCTATATTCGCTATATCTGTCATGCCTCCAAGAGATTAAATGTGGAACTTTGACTCATCCCACTATCTTGAGTATTCTACAACTACATGACTGTAGATTTGATCAACAGGTTGATATTGTGTTCTGTTGGTTGCCTAGTCACGTTGGCATCAAAGATAATACTGAGGCTGATAGGATGGCTAAGGCAGCCCTAGATGATGAGATTGATCCTGCTGGAATCCCATATAGCGATTTCAGGTCCTCTATCTGTACTTATGTGAGACGGCTGTTTCAATCTTTATGGGATGCTGTGAATAATCACAAACTTTATAAGTTCAAAAAAACTGTAGGCTATACTCATCTGAACAGCAAGAAACGTTTCGATCAAACCATGATCAGGCGATGTAGAATCGGCCATACGCGATTAACTCACGAACATTTACTAAAAATCCAGTCCCAAGGTGTGTTCCATGCCATGAAGATCTCACGGTGAAACATATTCTTATCGAATGCATAGATTTTAAGATTGTAAGAGATGCTTTTTATCGAGCGACTACGTTGGAAGATCTTTTTAGTCGGGTGAGGGAGGATTGCATCTTGGGTTATTTGAGAGAAATCGGGCTGTTACTTAAGTTTTAATGTGTGTATGTTTTAATGCGTTGGATTACTAAGTTATTGACTTGAGTACTTAGATTTTCTTTTGATCGTCGCTATATAGCTGAAATATTGATACAATCCAAATGTAATATTGCCGTACTTATTAACAACGCTGTAGCATTTTATGTGGTTTCTGTACCAGCTGCAATCGAACAATCTGGATTATCAGTGTTTACCTTATATAAAACTGATATACACCTGGAAGAGTTTAATCATACAGCTTACTGGAGTAGCTTATGTATATATACTGGAGTGACATTGCTGTAGACGGCACGGGAACCATCGCTGTGAATCTTAGTGTAATTTGACGTAGGCCTATAATAAGTCGGGAGACATAACAAGATAAAGCCTCCACAACCAAAGCACGACGGGAATTTGCAACTCTTGCAGCAAAAGAAATAACCTATCATATGACCTATGCGAAAGCTTGACTCTGCTTAAGGTTATACGCAACGAGCATCAGCTCTCAATGTTATCATCCTTATTTGTTCGCTGCTTCTGTCAATCAAGCGAATAGCTCGGGATGATTTGCAATATTCGTTTATAAATTTGAGCATTGAGATATATGTTGATGGTGATGAGCTAGACATCGACTGTTCATTGGAAACGTGCTATTACCCAGGACAATGAAATGTGAGTCACCTAAACTGCAGAAGATGTGACAGCTCGTCCAAAACATCGATACAAAATCCATAAAATTGTCCATTAGTTGCGTTGATCATTGTGTACGGGGACCACTGAAATAAAGTAAATTTTATTGATTTATTCCATGAGTATTTATTCGTCGCAAATGAACTTTTCATATAAGATAGCCTAGTATAGATGCCGTGAATAATAATGTATCTTATCGCATCCAGTACATTTTATTTGGAAAAAGGTTTTGTACAAATATAACAAAACAACCTCAATTGTTCCGTGTTTTAACCATAAGTCCAATACAGAGTTGGGCACTCGAGTATAGAGAAATGCAAGCTATGCCACTAAATCTTGTATATCAATTTCAGTGGCTCTTTCATTTTATTTGAATTACATGTAGTTGGTTCGGTAATTTTGTAACTGTTTCTGAGATGTTTAATATATTATGGTGGCTCACATAAAAATAATCTCAACACGAGGGAGATATATGCACAGCATTGGAAATTATGTATTCTACAGTGGAAATTATTTTTTGTTTTTGCCTAAGGGTTTTCGCGTTTTCTCAATAAGGTCTTCGATTTTCTTTCTATTTGTTCAAGTTTTGGCTTGAATTCTCCCGTGACTAAAACACCTACACTTCCATTCAGACCACAGTTCATAGGCAATTAAACGCAACATACAGTAGTAGTGGAAACGATACCGGCATACTGACAAGATATCTCATGACCCCACATGCCAATATCGTGATTGCATAACAAGAACCAAGCAGGATTCCTGTTACTTGCATCTGACCCTTTTATTGTAGTGGTTCATGTGAACACCTTGAGTGGCAAATCCTGGCTCTGACTGAAACGATAGGGTAGCTGAATACAAATATTCAAGGTCGCTAATGTAACAAACCTATGGAATCATCGAATGGAGGGTGATGAAGTAGGAGTCCATCAGATTAATGAAGGCCCAAACAGGGAAAATATTGCTAGAATACTAGTTTTTATTCAGTCACAAGGCCGATCAAACGATTCATTCTCCACCATGTTAACCACAATCGCAAAGATGTTTGCAGAGGTGAAGCCACTAGGAGAAACAATCCACCAGCAGAGTCCCACTATATACAGATAAAAATCCCCTATCTTTAAAAACCACTGTGAATCCCCAACCTTCCAATGGTGTAGTGACTCAGGCGAAAAACTGCGCCATATCGGACTAATCTTCAAACTGAATTGGCACAGTTTAATAACACGTCTTGTAAAATCGTTCCATAGAGGGTGTCCGACCTGGGTGAGCGTCTTTCCATGAACAACCAAGATGGCTTTCAAGATGACTAACAAATATACAGTATATCTGCTGGTAATTGAGATGAATTATATATATATATATATATTATATTTGCCGCACACAAAGGCAGTTTCGCTGCATTTATTTACTGTATATATATATATATATATGTGTGTGTATTGGGCGACAAGGTTTCCTTTCTATCGACACCTCAAATAGATTATAATAACGCATCACATCACAATTCCAGACAATGTCCATAATAACATCCAAATATACAGATGGCAATATCTCTTGAAGTGTATATATATATATATAGTTATCTCGAGTGAATTAATTGTGCAAATGCACTTCCACAAGCGCGCAGGGCTCAGATGGATGCAGTCTTGAAGGTGAAGTGAATACTTCAGAGTAGATTTTTGTCTAGGTAAATTGATGTTCAGATTGATACTCGACCTTCCACAAGCTCTGGATATTCTCATCAAACATATTAGCAGATCAAAGGTCAGGGTCCCTTTTCCGAAAAATAAGACATGATTGAAAACTTTTTGCCAGCGGATATATAAGATGAAGATTCAAGAGATGATGGTTTTAGTGAATACATCAGGGACGAGATGCCAGGTATTGAAATGATCAACGGTCAATGTTACATTGTCACCTTTCCAATCCTCCAAACCCCGGGCAGTGTTGAAGATATTGTCTGTAATTAACTCCAGTCCAACGATGTGGATTGTAATCAAACTTCAGGAAAACAACAAACCTATTGAGGTCAAAGGTCAAGGTCATTGAGGATAATTATAACGAAACCATAGAAAATACCGTCTTTATGGATGGATGCATCAGTGGTAAGCGATATATCCGGTATCGAGATTGAGACCAAAAGCGTAGCTGTCAATGTCACTAACCAACAGCAACTCATAAACCTGAAAGACGCTCAGGTTTCTTTTTAATGACGTATTCCATAGTTTCAATTAGGCTTTTGTTCTACCATTGTATATGAGCACAAATTCACAGGACATCCACATGTACACGAACTTCTGATTGCTGCATGACTTGTGGTATATTGTATAACAACTTGTTTGTTTGCTAAATAATCAATGACTTCCAATGCTGTGCCCGTTTGCTGAATATATAAATATAATTAAGTATAATAGAATCATATGTAATAATATATCGTATATAATGTACGGCAGTGATTATTGATTACATTTCCCATGCACAAATATTGTGGACGGAGGAACCTAAGCCTGTAATTTACCATATACAATGTTTGTCATGCCAGGGAATGTGAGGGAATAACCGTCCAATCAATACACAGCACAAGCATAACACCAGACAAAAATTGATTGAAATTGTAGTTTAAGGGCCGCTTCCCATTCGGATTTCGCGGCCCATCAACTCAATGTTTTATTTGAATTTCGCGGTACATTACTTTGTTTATTGAATTTCTTTTCCAGTGCTAAATGTATAAATAAATAAATAAATAATAAATAACAATGAGAGATTAGTAGGAGATATAAATAGAAGTAAATAAGAATCGCTATATGTACAAGTTCGTAAGTCTCTTTTTGGTTTTTGGTTAAGTTATACTGGTAAATATGAGTTCAGTACCAGACAAAAAGGAATCTGCTTTCGGTTTTATCTCATTGTCAGTACTAAGCATTGATTAAAAATCTGTCCCGGGGTGTAGCTTAAGGGTACTGAGCCCCCATGCGTCCACTTTTGCACACACTCTAAAATTTGTTTCTGTTAAGCTAAAAGTATAGCTATGGTAATGCATATATTTGTTGAAAGCGCATTTTTTAGGGATTTCAAACATATACATTTTTTCACCTTAAACCTGTACGTCATGAAGATATTAGAACTTAAAAGGAAGTTAATTTATATTTTAACATTTTAGATGCTATTTTCAAAAAAGTATCCAACTTATCGTAACTTACATTATCATTTCCTGAAGAAGACAACTCCAACAGGAACTCCGTGTCCCAGTTTTATCCATTTAGGCTTATTTCTCATTCTGTCAACATTTAACGGAATATTACTTTACAAAATTGATCAACTCACAATTTTGAACTTTGAAGCTGAATGTTACGATAAGTTGAATACGTTTTCGGAAATAGCTGTTTATAAAGAAGGCTCATTTCTTTTAAACTTTTTTTTAAAATTCAAATATTTTCACAAGCTACTTAGTCACGGTGGACACATTTATATATTCGAAATACTCAAGATATGCGCTTTCCACAAGTATGTACATTACCATAGCTATAAGGCATACTTTTATCTGTATAAAGACAAATTCTAGAGGGTGTGTAAACGTGTCTGCAGGAGGGCTCAGTACCCTGAATGCAAAAAATTATATATCGAATCGATAGCGTTCTCAATGTAGTCAGACTTCTCTCCGTCATAATATCCGGTATACAAATACCCAAATTCTCCGAACTGTAAATCAAGCGTTTTCCAAGAAACGCAGCACAAACAATTTTCAAAAAAGGTACAGCTATCATATTCATAAGCATCCAACACACATTCAAAGGATTGAGAAGGCGGATCCAGCGAAAATTCATACGGGAGGGGTCGGCTATCACAGCCCAAAATGCCAGGGGCCGACAGGGCCCCGTAAGCTAAAGGGTACTAGATCACCGGAGATGCAACAGGCGAGGGTGCAGGGGCCGCCTAGACCCAGGAATCTGCGAGGTCCTGGATAGCCGGGGATGCGTTCTAAGCGTTTTTCCGGAAATAAATATGAACATAATATATGCAGACATACGGTTCTATTTTCACCTTTGTTTCGCATTTATAAGCACGCATCGATATTGAAAATATCACATCTCTTGCCTGAATCCAATTGATTTTTTAGGTATACTTTACACATACAAAACAATGGCCGTCACGTCACATCAGAAACCAACATGAGATCGATACGATTCATTCCCACAAAGCTAAAATAAGCGAATCCTCACAGCCTTATAGGCGGGGGTCCAGGATCCAGTTTTGTTTCGTATACGCACGCATAACGTATTGAAAATCTTATGCCGGACTCCATTTGCCTTCGTGGTTTTTAACACATACAAATCTGGCCTTTAACACACCACGACACCGTGGCGTGTTGCGCTCGCGGCAATATAGTCTGGTATTAGATACATATTGAAACTCCAACTTAGTACGTTAACATACCAAACCAATAGATGAGGGTCGGTTTAACACACATATCGATATTCTAATTACATAATCCACATTGAATGTTGTTACATATCATATTAAAACATTATTTCTAGGTGGAATCCCAGGGTTCGCTGATTCCTCAACAAAAAATTGCCGCTTTCATGAAAGGGGGGAGGGTCCGGAACATCTCGAGGGCGAGAAGTTGACAACAGCTGATTCATTATGTAAATATGCTTAAAATTCCTTTACAAGTCCTGTCTACCTCTGCTGTGTAAACTGAGGAACATCTAAACATATTCGAATTAACTCGCATCAATGAAGCGATTGTGTGCTTTGACTAGAACGCTTACCCAGGTGGCAGCGATTTATGATGGCGAACTCAGTTATTACTTAGTAGTGAGGGATGATATGCCATGTATTGAAATTTTCAACGCTCAAACAGGTCAAAGGTCAACGTCACGTTGGCCCCCAATCCGGGAAAGTATTGAAAATATTGTCTTGTGTTTTTACTATGTGGTTAAACTTCGGGAATACCTCACGCTGAGGGTAAACAAAAAATCAGGTCTAAAGGTCAAGGCCGATGGGGGTAATGAAATTAGGAAACCATCATTAATAACATGTTTGTGAGCGGATGCATTAGTTGAAAGCGATGTGTCGGGTCCCAAATCAGAAGTCAAAAAGACAGCGACCAAAGTCACTGACAGCCAGCAACTTACTGAAACCCGAAATTCCTTTAGGTTTTGTTTTAGTGATATAGTACCAATTAGGACATTCGAGAGGGACAGATGTATGATTTGCAGCCGCAACAGTGGGCGAATGTTATCTTTCAAAAAAAATTGCTCGGCTAGCTTAATAGTCAGAATAGATAGTGAGGAAATCGAAAGTTAACAAATGTACTTGTATTATGGAGTGTGGGTGATGTACATCACTTCGAAAGTACCCTCTTCAAGTATGATATTTCTTCCGGAGCTGACATGAGGAAAGTTGAAGTGCCTATGAACTGACACGGAATCCCTTGATGTGGTAGTTATCGTTTAGCACTTATCTGATTTCGGTTCACCCGTCCAAACGTTCAGAATATTTTGTGACTTACCACAATTGTTGCTACCTTCAAGTTCCACTTCTCCGACTCCGTCCTAGAGACGCCCTTCTGGTTCGGTGTTGGATCTTGGACACTAAGGCATGGACTGGACATGTTCCCTGTGAACTGAAACAAGCTGAGATGGTGTCTTCAATGTTGTTTCCGCTTTGATCAGTCATACATCCTTATTCCTCTTTATTTTATCATTCATATTACTAAGTGGTACAAGCAGTTGAGATTAAGCGCCGAGGCGACACTCTGTATGAAATACATAGACAATTCTGATCAAGGAGGCTTTCGAGGGTCTGATGTATGAATAGATACTCGGTTAGAAGAAACAACTGTAAATGTAGAAAAGACGGATAAATACGCGTTGCGCTATTATATTGGAAACCCTGTGCAGGTTATCCAATGGCGACAGACTGTGCAGTGCTTTTTTGAAAATTGTATCTATCCACCAAGTATAGAATAAATTGTTCGCCAGTTCTTATTTGTTTCGCATTATCGAGAATTAGCAGCACGGTGTCTCTTTGTCCTCATCTGAAACTGCTGGCCAGTGTTAGACATTGCATTTGGTGTAGAACGGGATGCCTATAATTAAGCACGAAATGATTTGTAGTATCTAATCCAGACAACAGTCATGTTCAACAGGATTGAGCACCGCACAGATGATGATTTACATAAAATAGAGAGAGAGAGAGAGAGAGCGAGAGAGAGAGAGAGAATTAAGGTTTAATGTCGCGTTCAGCAATATTTCAGCTATATAGCGACGATCAAACAAACTTCTAAGTACTCAAGTCACTAACTTAGTAATCCGACGCATTAAAACATACACACATTAAAACTTATGTAACAGCCCGATTTCCATCAAATAACCCAAGAAGCAATACTCCCTCACCGACTAAAAAGATCTTCCAAAGTAGTCGCTCGATGAAAAGCATCTCTTACAATCTTAAAATTTATGCATTCGATAAGAGCATGTTTCACCGTGAGATCTTCGTGGCGTGGAACACACCTTGGAACTGGCTTTTTTTTAGTATCGAAAAATGCACTGGTTATGATGAAAAGTATTGTGGCCTCACGAATAGGGGTAGGGTTGATGAAATGTGTACAAGTTGATTATTTTCCTATCAATCGCTAATGGTAGCATCTTGTTTTGCTCAGGATACTCAGCAGAATGTCGTGACATTCATTACTGCTTACTACCTTTAATCATATGACATCACGGAGTTTGTGTTTTCGAAATTATATCCCATTTTCTTGTCTATGAAGTGGACATAAATACCGTCACTCAAGCTATTTTATCTCTACTCAATCGGTTCGAATTATGTGTTTATTTACGTGGTGGGAATTCGGAAACCCTCAAAACATTTATTCATAAAGGCTTCAATGCATACATACCTAAATATCCACTGAATCTATGGTTATAAATATTCATAAATGTGTGTGATCTATAACTATAACCTCACTTCTCATTCATTCCCGTTTCATTCAACTTTCACATAACTTATCAGCTACCTTCACATCGTAGATTGATCGTGAAAATCTCCTAGTGAGAGTGGTTCTTTTGGTTTGTTTGGTTACATCTGGTCATGTTTCATTATGTTAAATAAAAAATACAACAAATACTAAGGGAATTTTCACTCGTCATAGGTCTACATCGTTCATAGTAATATCGTCAGGTACAGTATTTTATCACTCCTGATCCTAGTTTCAGCACTTTTAAATCGGTAATGTCAAAGAAATATATTATAAATGCATCGTTGATGCAAAATTTTGACAAATGGTAATTTGCAGATGATATATTCAATTATTGCTTATATGGTTGTGAAAATGCGGTTGTTTTATGGCAGGACAGCAGTCCACAGTCGGGCCATCAATTAGCAGTTTCATGTAGGCCTTCTATCTGTACTTATGTGAGAAAGCTGTTTCAATCTTTATGGGATGCTGTGAATAATAACAATCTTCATGAGTTCAAAAACACTGTAGGCTATACTCATCTGAACAGCCAGAAGCGTTTCGATCAAGTCATTATTAGGCCATACACAAACATATTCTTATCGAGTGTATAGATTATAAGATTGTAAGAGATTTTTTTATCGAGCGACTATTTGAGAGAAATCGGTTTGTTGCATAAGTTTTAATGTGTGTATGTTTTAATGTGTTGGATTACTAAGTTATTAACTTGAATACTTAGAATTTTGTTTGATCGTCGCTATAAAAAAAAAAATAAAAAACGAAGTATTTCATAGTTCTATGGAAAGACATAGAATTTTACTGAAGCATTGCGTATTATCTCCCGTCCTTAGACCATAGACGTAAACGCGTCCTTAGACCATAGACGTAAACGTCCATAGGAACTAAAATATCTCATTCATTCGAGCAACCAAATCCCAAAGTCGTTATTTTGAAACACCCTTTTAGTGACGTCAAATGAAATCTCCAAGAAATATTCCATTTTTCAAATGATTCGGTTATTCGTATTAAAACACGAAATGAACATAATACATGATGCGGTATCTGGTAGTATGAATTCGAGCAAGGACTACTGGTGCATCCTATACTTGAGTATTTTTGCCTGGAGATAGAAAATGTATTTTCATTGGGGCAAGAAGTATAGAGTGAAAATATTGTTTTCATGGCATGTGCCAATTAGCTGGGTGGAGGAATGCGCATGGGCGGGAAATCTAGTTGGTGGAACTCATTCTGGGTGCAGTGCGCATCTCGAACGGACGTTCAAATTAACCTGTGTTTTGAGTTTGGTGAGCCTTATTCAATACCTAATGCATCAGATTGGGACAGGTACCCTCCAAAATGGCATTGACCAGGGGTTGTGCCTGACGAGCTTAGGTCACTTAGTTTGTGTAAGGTTTGATAGCAAATACTTAACATCGAGTCCCATTTGTTTTGATTGTGTGTTGGCTTTAAATAAATGAGGTCGGAGGGTGGATAGACCTCTAATGGCTACTCCTGCACCAGGCCATTTTGTTTCCAAAATATCGCGTTTTATCGCTTATTGATAGTGGAGTGAAAACGTAGTCGTCGCTCTTGTAGCAAGAGAGTAGTCCACTTCCGGATCATCAATTATCAGTTCTCAGGGATGCCTAGGGGTGCACAAAAACAGGTATCCATAGTTCTATGAAACGCATAGAATTTCCTTATTCAATATTGCACTATCTGCCGTTCTTTGGTTCTCCCCCATAGACGCACAAGTTCATACGAATTAAACTTTTAATTCATTCGAGCAACCAAGTTCCAAATCGTACAGACGTAATTTTGAAACATCCTCTTAGTGAGGCCAAATGAAATATCCAGGAAATACTTGAACATTAGATATTAGGCAGTGCTTCGTCCGGTAGATAAATGTGGTGTGAATTCGAACAAGGACTAAAACTGCAGTGGTGTATTTTTGCCTGGAGGTATTTTAAGTGACTTTTTTTGTGACGCCGAATCGCAGATCTTTGCTTTTTATTTATCGCTCGGATGTTGTCCTCAATATACCTTTGAATTCATGGGACTTCATACTCAAATCTGTACACGACTGGCTATTATGGTGGACTCTCAGTAGTACTGATGTACGTCCGATATTTACTTATCGTGGTATAAACAACTGTCGAACTCGTCAGCCGATTTCCTCCATGACGAAGCTGTCATTTTGTTTGTTGGCGTCCTAGCCAGCGTATTGTGTCGACTATTTCAGTGAGGCCCCCTACTAGTCTGGTAGCCAACACCGAAAAATGGAGCTAACCGTAAAGTTGCGTAAAAGGCGACTTTTTGCTCATATTGAGGGGGGTGGGTTGGTATAATGTCACACTCACGGTTGTTTCACTCATATGGTGACAGCTAGTTTTGTTGATGGAGGAAGCCGAAGTACCCGGAGAGAACCACCGCCCGTCGGCAAGTAACTGGAAACTTTCGCACTTGGACCAGCTGGGCTCGAACCCGTGCCGGTTCAGCGGTGTGAGGCTATGACAGAAACGTGTTAACACTCCGTGACTTTATGACAAATCTTATTAGGGTCAATTTCAACAAATTTGCATACCACTGCGAGCAGGGAATCATGAGTGAATTCAACAAGACGGCCATGGAAGTTGAGTTTTCGTCTCTTTTCTGTAGAATTCTTATCTTTTTACATATAAAAGTAAAATTATTCACATATACAATGTGAATATATATGTTAAAATTGAATACTCTATCATTGGAAGTGATTTTGAGGCCATTTAATGTCACCTTGTCAGTGATCACTATTGAATATCATGGAGAGAACTCCATGACAGTGACAATAAACACATACAATGCCACAAATCACACGAATATTCTGCTGAAATATACATTTAGATTGAATGTCATATCAAGCAAGGCAAACTTTAGGTCATTCAATCCTATGCCGCCTGGATAATGAGATATACCGCAGGCAGGAAATGAGGTAGGGACGGATTCTTCCCACTGAATATTCTCGTTGTCTTTGATATTTGAACTTATCACTCTAAATATATGGGTTATTCCCTACTAGAAAAGGTGAACCAATCTAAGATGGTAACCTTTCCAAAAAGAACCATCGTGATCGTCATTTCGAATTTACCCATGCTCTGCTCGTGAGTTAAGTAGGACTGAAATTTTCCCGATATGAAAGCTGCAAAGTTCAGCTCTCACGTCTACATCATTTGGGTAAACCAAAAAAGTTCACAGGGTTTGAAGCCATGCTTGGCATAAGATATCATACATCTGCGCTAATAATCTGGGCTAATGTTTATCATATCATGATATTTAGACAACTTCATCACAGGCCACTCAATGTTGTAACACCTGTCTGTTGCCTTCGATCGAGTTCAATGGTTCAAACATCACTTGACAGGATTTGCCTCGGTTCACCAAATAGCCAAATTACGTCAATTACGTAACACCTGTCTGTTGCCTTCGGTCGAGTTCAATGGTTCAAACATCACTTGACAAGATTTGCCTCGGTTCACCAAACAGCCAAATTACGTAAATTACGTAACACCTGTCTGTTGCCTTCGGTCGAGTTCAATAGTTCAAACATCACTTGACAGGATTTGCCTCGGTTCACCAAATAGCCAAATTACGTAACATGTATCTGCTTAGGTAACGGGATTTCAGCTCGACTTACTAAATATATATGCACCGCACATGCATCTCGGTTACGGTAAATCTTTATGTTGAAGGTGACTGACCTTGAGCTATACGCAATTGTGTTGGACATGACACTGTTCCAGGTATTAAGTGAATCCGAGGGTTCTAATCTTTCTTCTCACGAGATACAGTATCAGTATCAAACAGAAATGTCGGATATATACATACAAAATTGATTATAATTGTTTACAAATTATCAGAAAACCGCAAAATAATACACGTAGAACGGTTGACGAAATTCTAGTCTCCATTACAATTCGTGAACAATTATAATCTCTCTTGTGTATATTTCACTATAACGTTTTGTCATCATTGGAAACGGATAAACTACTGACAATTCGTCTGGATTACTGGATTTTTTTAAAATTAAATTCCCTGGATGAAGGCTCCGGCGTGAGACTCGAATGATTGTGCATTAAACCTACCAGGCCTGGAGGGCCATTATGGCTCCCCTACTAAACTTTCTGCCTATCTCCGGAACGACACAAAAAAAAGATGACCCTCCGGACTTTTCACAACATACTATTATTTACTAATGTATCATGCAGTTTTGCAAAGAAGACGCAGAGATACAAAATTCGAAAAATCTAATCATAAAATCGACCAAAAAAATGCCTGTTTTGAAGATGACGTCACTGTGACAACATTAAAACGGCCATCGTGGATTTTTTTTTACATTTTCAGGCAGAGCTTGAACCAGGGGTATAGAATGGTAAGTTTCAGCTCCGCAGCTCAAGGGGTAAGAAAAATATTTAGAGGGGGGCGGGGGGCGGATTGGCCACCCCCAAGCGTGGACAGGTCCGAAAAAACCCAGGCCAGATAATGTTAAATATATGTACGTGTACAATACATGTGACCCAGAAGTTTGTCCATTTCTAGAATCAGCGAACGCAGTACCGGTCTTAAACGGTATGTCATGATTTATTTTTCTCTGATTCTCAGTTAATTTTTTTTATATGTTCTAATCCATATACAATTTCTCGTAGAATGTCAGCATCCAACTTAAGACGTCTACAAACCTGGGGAGTTTTCGGTCGCCTAAACCACTTTCGCTGATCTCTAATTTCATGCCAAGAAGGGTCCATGTTCTCAGTTGTTGCTGTCGCTCCTGACATCAATTTAACGGAGGCAGCCTGGGGTTCCACATGTGGATCTGAAAGTATCATAACCGATATCATTTCGAAAACCCAATATCAACGAACACAAAAATACGGATTGGGTGTAGTAAAATATATAAAATTCCATCGAATTCGCTATCCTGGAAAATTGACAATGAAACTTTATCGCAGAAAATTTAACAGATGGATTATCTTGATATTTAGGCTAATTCTCATTCTCAAAAAACGACTCAACACCTCTAATTGACCATCCGATTGAAATAAATGACACATGATATTAAACATGGTAAACATGGTAAAAAGAGATGTCAAACCAAGTGTGATAATACATTTATTTTCCAGAAGTTCTAGATATGTCATCCAATTGATGAAACACTTATTAAACAAAATAACATCTTTGTAAATACAATTTCGGATTAAATGTTTCACTATGGAATTTAACAATGTTCAATTGGACAAAACTAGATGGTATGCGATGGACACATATTGAACATTTATAGACTTATCTCCGTAACCAACAAATCCTGGAAATCTGAAGGGCTGTTAATATCTTTACCTAGCTGAAAACAGTCATGCCAAATTTCAAATTCCCATGATGAATGGTTTTCAAGAAATAATCGGTTTTCTTTGTAGAACTGGAAAAATCAAATAATGGAATAAAAGGGATTACAGGCAAACAAGTAACAGTGATGCCCCCTGTCTTGATTAGGCCACAAGTGTGAAAGGTCAGCTTAACGGATATGTGACGTGTGTGATAGTAATCAAGCTGAATTTTTTTTCCAATCCAAAACCTGACAAATCAGATTTTTCTTCAAGTTTACGAACTGAAAATATCAGCCTTGAAAAAAAAAGTGATGCTCCGTTATATAAAAATGGAGATATGATTGATCAAAATGTGCTCCCTGGCCCGATATGGTATTTTTGAGGCATTCACAGTGAAGATTTTCTCTTATAGCAAAAATAAGACACTTCAAACCAAAATAATTTTGTCACACAATATATTAGAAAGTTTGTTTATTGGAAAGAACAGGAATGGTTTTGGCTTGAGGTGTCATATGTTTGCTACAGGAGAAAATCCTCCATGAAAATGACCCAACAATACCAAAATAAGCCGGGGGCACATTTTGATCGATCATATCTCCGTGTGTAATCTTCAAGAAAAATGCTATTTGGCAGGTTTTGGAGTGAAAAAACCCCGGCTTTATTACCGTCACAAACAAAGGAGTTTTTCGTATACAAATGTAACATATCCTTTGTCTTTGCTCAATCAGGTGAACATTTTGTCAACCTCAGTAAGATTTTTAAGGCTAAAATTTCACCTAAGCAAAAAGTTCTTCAGCAAAATAATCCCACCCAGAGAAATAATTGATATAGTACTTGATTGGTTGGTTGGTTGTTTGAAGCACATCGCTCCATAAACCTTATTGGTCACACGGCGACGATGACCCAAACGAACACACCCCAGCAAAACTCCAACCCCAACCAAACCTAACCAAAACTACAACAACAAAAAATTGAATTTCGAATTTTGAAAATTAGGCTCTACAGACACTGATGATCACAATGGATCGTCAGAGAGCCTAATTTGTTTGGCACTTTAATCTACCTCCTGTGCCAGACAAACATGACATGGTAAACCATGCTGCCCTAAGCCGGAGGGCTATAGTACTTGAGCAACGTTCATAAGCAATTCCGTAATATTTTATCCCAGCTGGTGATCACAACCATAACAATCATGGTTAGCGACATTCAACTATTTACAAGAAGTGCTGTTGCCAGTCGACAGTTGACATTACAGATAGGTAACTTTATGTTATATTGAGATGAGCGTATTAACTGGAGAAGTGATATTTTGTTGTTAACCATCATTATTCAACCTATTTAAGAGCATTCAGATTTTCAATTTTCAATTTTCATATCCCAAGCTAAATCTACTGTCAAAAGTCCTAGTCCTAGGTGTGCTAACAGAAGCATAAGATTGATCACAACTTACCTTTCGATAACGAGAATAAGATGAACATCAGGGCGACAGTTAGAGAAGATGAGCACATAATCGTCTACTATTTAGTTTGAAGAACAATAAGACAGATCAGCAACCATACAGATACTGTAAAGTTATCATGGAATCCGTGGTGGACGCGTTTTGCTTGTCTTTTTTTGTGTTGTCACTTATCATGCGATCTCATTTGGTTGTGTTCAAATAATGACTATGCAGGCAATATGCTTAGGCAAATAATTGTACAGCGCTTCAGTGCAAACATCGTCAACACGTACTGTTAGGATTATGTGCGATGTCTACTATAATAAGATGTAATTATGCATCGTTTAAATGTAGATATTTGCCCTAAACTCGAGACTAGCGAAACGAGAAGTCCACTTTTGTAATTTCCCTGGTAATATTTGCATATCGTTACACTTTAGTATTGTTCTGGAAGAATGGAGATCAAGGTAACTTATTTGATAGATTCGGCCTATTACCAGCCCTGACCAGGATATCGATCATGGGATTTCTTCTAATAAAAATGGCATTTCATGCATCACTTTAGAGCGTTTAGCCAATCAATCTGCTCTGTGTATCTGTGCGACACGATAATCAGAAACAATTGTGCTATATATTCCTCAACTAAACTGAGTAGTAGAATTACACAGTGCACGTGCCATCTCAGTACAGAAAGATATTATGGGATTGTACTTAGATTTAAGTTTCGACGATTATGTCACGCAAGCAGGATGGGATGACATTCGTTCCGATTGAATTTCAGTTTGACGATAGATATGTATTTGCTCTGTGCCCACTCAACTGCACTGGGATTAGGCACGCGCCAATCTTCTCCTGGTCAACACATTATCTACACAAATAGAACCCATTCAAATTAATAAGGGATTTAATATGCTACGTCAAAACCAAACGAAGTACGTCATTGTATTGTAATATTCTTGGATCACATTATTCATAATTGTATTATATTTGATTACTTTAAGAAAAGAAATCACAGAGCATCCGAAGTGGAAAATTCAAAGGTCTGGAAGAGAATGTGACTGTCATCATTATTCGGAGATTGTGAAGTTCACCGATAAAGATTTCCACTAGTTTTTATACGCCCGCCCAAAAGGCGGACGTATTATGTGATGGCGGTTTCCGTCCGTCTGTCTGTCTGTCCGTCTGTCGGTCTGTCCGTCCCTCGTGTCCGGTCTATATCTGGGACAGTTTTCTATCCACAGTTCTAATTTTTGATGAGTGGATACCCTATGAGGAGACGATGTGTCGCGTACCAAAATGAAGGTCGAGGTCAGAGGTCAAAGGTCACTGACCTAAAAAACAGGAAATACCTGAAGTGTTCGTGTCCGGTCTATATCTGTGAACATTTTCTATCCACAGTTGCAAATTTTTATCAGTGGATAGGCCAGGTGGAGACGATGTGTCGCGTACCAAAATTGAGGTAGAGGTCAGAGGTCAAAGGTCACTGTTGCCTAGAATCAGGAAATCATTGATCATTGACAGTTTTCTATCTACAGTTCTAATTTTTGGTGATTGGATGCCCTAGAGGGGAACGATGTGTTACATACCAAATGTAGGTCGAGGTCAGAGGTCAAAGGTCAGTGTGACCTAAAAATCAGGAAATCATTAAAAATTACTATTTTTTTGTGAGTGGATCCAGTAGGTGGAAATGAAGTGACGCATACCAAAATTAGGTCAAGATCAAAGGTCACTGTGACCCCAAAATTAGGAAATTTTTAAAAATAAGTTTTTTTTGTGTCAGTGGATACATTAGGGGGACACGATGTGTCACATACCAAAATGTAGGTCACGGTCAAAGGTCAAGGTCACTGTTACCCCAAAATCGTGAAATTGTTAAAAATCATGATTTTTTGTGTCCATTGAGAAATTACGGGGAGACGGTTTGTCATGTACCAAAATTTAGGTAAAGGTCAAGTTCACTGTGACCCAAAAATCAGGAAATCATTAAAAATCATGATTTCGTGTGTCCATTGATAGATTGAGGGAAGACGATGTGTCGTGTACCAACATTTAGGTCAAGGTCAAGGTCACTGTTACCCCAAAATCAAGAAATCATAAAAAGTCACATTTTCATATGCTTGTCGAAGACGAGGTCGTGTAATGCGATGTTGCGTTCTGTCCATTCATCCATTAACAATTGTTGTCCATGCGATATCTCTAGTTTCAAGGTATGGATTGGTACCAAACTTTGAGTATAACTTACTCGCATGGCAAAGTGGAGCCATAAATTTGAGATCAATTTGTCAAAGGTCAAGGTCGCAGTCCCCCAAAACTGAATCAAGTTTAGCTGACTAAATGTGTTAGGCTGGAATATTCAAAGTTCATTTCCCTGCATGTATATGGTATTGTCCTGTGGAGTTGTCTCCCATGTTTGATAGTGTGGCGAATTTGGTATGGAGTTGTGGCCGACGAAGTTACAACAACAACAACAACAACGACGAGATAAGGTCTGAGTGTGCAAAACTAGAGATTTCTGTCTACTTACTTGTGTCTGCCATGAACTTAGAAGTGACGAAGGACCTATCGGCAATACTAGACTGTCACTACGATGTTTGAGGACTCCAAAATGATTTTTCAAAGTTACGAAGACCCTCTCGCCGGAAAATATCAGCCACCATGTTGTTTATTGACGAGTATGTCCGCCAGGAGGTGCATATGGCTCAGCATTGAACACAGATGATTGGCCAACAGAAGCAGGTGAAGGGATTTGATTGGCTTTAATATGAGGAATTTGATTGGTTCTAAAAACGGGGCTAAATGTATGGATATATATCTAGAATCCGACCAGAGGCTATAAATAGCGCATGGAAGGGAGCAGTCTCAGTTCTGCCTGGGACTCGACATCAGTGAACATCACAGTTACTCTGCAAGAAACTTACCAACCAGTACCGAACCAACACGGCCAGTAAAGGTAAAGTACCAAAACTGCTGCACACGCATCTGTTGGTCTGGGGAGGGAAATTGTATTTGGTATAATTGGACAGGACTTCTACATCCAATGACTGGTTATTTAACATGGAGACAAAGGTTGGACAAGGCTATATTGTACTAATTGAGGTACAATCTGACACATTGGAAAGAAGCTGGACCACACTGTACTAATTGAGTTACAGCCCGCAGGAGAAACCAAACCTTGGTTAACAGCCAACCATTGGTCACCAACCAAACCTTGGTTAACAGCCAACCATTGGTCACCAACCAAACCTTGGTTAACAGCCAACCATTGGTCACCAACCAAACCTTGGTTAACAGCCAACCATTGGTCACCAACCAAACCTTGGTTAACAGTCAACCATTGGTCACCAACCAAACCTTGGTTAACAGCCAACCATTGGTCACCAACCAAACATTGGTTAACAGCCAACTATTGGTCACCAACCAAACCTTGGTTAACAGCCAACCATTGGTCACCAACCAAACCTTGGTTAACAGCTAACCATTGGTCACCAAACCTTGATCAACAATCAACCACTGGATACCAACCAAACCTTGGTCACCAACCAACCATTGGTCACCGACCAAACCTTGATCATCAACCAACCATTGTATACCAACCAAACCTTGGTTAACAGGCAACCATTGGTCACCGACCAAACCTTGATCAACAATCAACCATTGGATACCAACCAAACCTTGGTCACCAACCAACCATTGGTCACCGACCAAACCTTGATCATCAACCAACCATTGGATACCAACCAAACCTTGGTTAACAGCCAACCATTGGTCACCGACCAAACCTTGATCAACAATCAACCACTGGATACCAACCATACCATTGGTCACCAACCAACCAACCATTGGTCACCGACCAAACCTTGATGATCAACCAACCATTGGATACCAACCAAACCTGGGTCATCAACCAACCATTGGTCACCAACCAAACCTTGATCAACGCCATACCATTGGTCACCAACCAAACAATGGTCATCAACCAACCAAATGTCTTCAACCAACCATTGGACAATCCATATCTGGGGACCACTGCACTGCCATTCCAGTATATAATTAATAACAGAACACCATTTGTATATGAATGAATAAACTTGGTTTTATTATTATCACCACAAAACCTTGGTCACCAACCAACCATTGGTCACCGACCAAACCTTGATCATCAACCAACCATTGGATACCAACCAAACCTGGGTCATCAACCAACCATTGGTCACCAACCAAACCTTGATCAACGCCATACCATTGGTCACCAAACAAACAATGGTCATCAACCAACCAAATGTCTTCAACCAACCATTGGACAATCCATATCTGGGGACCACTGCACTGCCATTCCAGTATATAATTAATAACAGAACACCATTTGTATATGAATGAATAAACTTGGTTTTATTATTATCACCACAATATCAATTTGGTAATTGTATTCTGCTCGGGTTCTCAGTCATAACGGACCAGACTCGCTCGACCATAACCATCAGTCTTGACTGGACACATTGATCACCGACCACGCTACAATACGCTTCATTTAGTTAAACTGCTGTGAAATAAAAACCATACATTTACTAATTTAACGGGGAGAGGGGTCCTTTATTAACTTCACACCTGTTTATTAACTCAAGAACAAAGGTTTACTTCATCACTTTCTTCTTCCTTCATGAAAAATTCTCTCGTCTGAAAGGTATCCATTTGCAGGAAAACTACTATTTTCTTGTGTTTGAATATTGTCGATTTCAGTGTTGGATATGTGAGTTCTCAGCTCTTGCTTCAAGGTCAACTAGTTACCAAGAGTCAAGCTCAGTTTAGTTTATCATTCAATATAACATGTGATATACGTTACATTCTCAGAAGCACAAAATTGTAGACCTTTCTCTGGATTGCTAGATCAACTGGAATCAATGCTATTAACCCTTTGCCACTTGCTGATAGTCTCGTGTGTCAGCCTTGTATGTTCGGATAAATGCATGCGAGGAGATTTTGTTATGCACCCTCTTTTTTGAAGAAAGATATTTGCATGTAGCTTGATTGAAACCCCGCTAAATATATATATTTTCAGAAAGCCCATACTTTAATTAATCTGTCTTTAAAAATATCTGCCCATTTGGGTCTAAAATAGAATCAGACCAGGCGAGAAAACAAAATAAAAAAATTGATTTCGGCAACATTACCGTGCGTCTATGTCCCAGCCAAATGAGAGTTTCCTTAAAAAAATCTCATGAGGATCGCCCATTTCAATACCAGTACATCATTCCTGTGGGTTTTAATCCGACATATAAATCCGAGGAACGCTTTATTTCTATTGTAAACCGAACAGTCGGCTCGCTATACTTTCCAACTGAGCCATTTTCTTTCCGACGCACTGAACACCGACAAACAGACAGACATCCGGCCAATCGCTGCCATTGTCTCACACGATGACCGCATTCTCAACTAATCAGCTTCGCGATACTAACAGAGCCCGGTCGAGGTCAATTTGGTCACGGTATCGAAGAATGATGACATCTCTATCCAATCAAATCCTTCGTTATTGTTGGTTATTTGTTGAATCACTCATCATAGGTCGAAAGAGCCGGAAATGACCTTTAAAATGAGACCAATATCTCCAACATTCTACCGCGGGAAATGGGATTTCGATTGCGTTGAATTCTTCGCCGATTTTCTCAATTTTCACCACAAGGAAGGTACGTCTTCAATAAAATAAGCTTGTTATACGTTTATTGCATTATTCACAATAAAATTTAAACGTAAATTGTCGACTATTTCCTTGTCCAACGATGTGGACTACCGACGACCTCTCACTTGACGAATATTTTACTGTGCTGCGATTTTTTTACGTGATGGTCAATTGCAGCCGGTTTCGGCCGTTATGGGTAAATACGGTGCCGGCCGGTTTTGGCCGGTATAAGTACGAAAGGGTGAAACAACCTTGAAATTTGGACCAATGTAATTCCAGATATACGGGCGCATATTGAAGCCCCTTGGGCTCTTGTTGGGTTTGTTACAATTCACCAACGGGAAGTACTTCTGATGATATTCTACATTTGAGTATTTGAGATTTCGATCTATTTGCATCTCAATGAGTGTTATCTGGTATTTTGATGCCCACTAGTAGCACCGTAGCAACCATGCGTTTTTTAGAATGAATATTCCAATACGAATCACTATAGCAGTTAAAATCTCATAACCTCCAGAATTATCCAAATAAAGCGTTCAGTAACATGTTGCTATGATGACCATATTTCTGATTTTTTTTTATTACGCCGACACTGTTAGGTCTGCTTGAAAAAGACTACACAGCCAGTAGAACCATTAAGTGAATTATGTAGCTGCCTATCTCATGATGTCAAGATGATATATTTGTGAAACTCAATTTCGTATTACCTTGGCCTGATTTAGAGTGGTCTTGGCAGTATCCTGATGATTTATTGTGAATTGAGAACTCGTGCAGATATGCCGCGGGTGAGTTGGCTCTCAGCCGTCAGAGTATCGGAGTGGTTCAAGCCACTCTGGCAACGGTTCCCCAGCAAACTTTTGAATTAAATACAAACACACATTTATCATATATGGTCTCGTTACTTTAATTCGGTGCCACTGCATTTTCGCTTATAGGCGATGAATACTCTTGAATCAAAAAGAATGGAATATCAAATTGTAAAATACTAATTAATACAAAATTTCATATCTAACGTTGGTTTCAATGCGCCGATACTGGTACTCAGTATTCTAATTTTGCTTCACTGAAAACATCATTGTGAGTCTCGTGGTTAATGAAATGTCTTGAAATAGACACAGTTTTGTTTTACAACTTTAATTCTTTCATTTCGGTTTTAATACGACAAATAAGTCACGAACACGATATTACTTTGATATTACTTTGCAAACACTCACGGATTCAGGCGGAGTGATCGGATCAGGAAGTTGGTTTAAAGTCACAGTCTTCGAATAACGGCCGCTCTTCTCCTGTAAAGTATGCAAAAGTCTCAAAGGGCTCACTGAACTATTAAAATATCAAACATTTCGGGAATATAGCCACTGTGTTTTGCCATACAGACAATCTACTAATGCAACGCGTAATACAAAGCCAAGAATATCATGAAACATTAACTTGGCGAGAACTTACGAGTTCAGGCACAGAGGATTGGTCAAGAATCTGATTGAATTTCACACCATCCAGGTTCTGGCGAGAGGTCTGCTGGAAGATAAATGTTATTTGTTTAATATCATTGACTTAAATGTACCGTATTCAAACACAAAATAAAGCCATCGCATAACATACAGATAGTATAGGTGATCAGAGTTATAGATTATCGTACACGATACATTCTGACTACATAACTGCATAAATGTCTACATTCTAATCCTAGCAAACGATGCCACTTCAACGGTAATTACAGAGTTAATCTGTCAGAACAAGGTATATCATGTATAAGGAAGATTGGTTGCATCGAATGATTCCCTTATCTATACGTCATTGGAGAATCATTGCTACAAGGGGAAAGAAAATAAAAGCGGTCGAAATTAATAAGAGAATCTTTGTTAGTCGCCAAATTGTGTGCCGTCACTGTGAGGAGGTTTTAAATGGTATTTCTCAGTTAGCGGAACATCTGAATTACCGGTATCGTACGGTTACTGACAACATGCACATTCTATTACGGCAAACTACGATAACACTTTTCTTACTGCTGTGCTCTTCGGCGATCATATATGTTTTAGGAACAAATGATGGCATGCACTGTTTCGTACAAAAAACGAGGGAGAATCCCAATGTTGTAGAGGTCACAGTCTGAAATTCCCCTCAAATCTTGATTTTAAAATTGAAAATGAGATTTTTTAAGATTGTATTGATATAAATTCAGACTAAAGGTTGATAGAAAATAAGAATGGATGAATTTAGAAATAAAATTAGGAAATTTAGTGGTAAATTGGTGACGACACCATGCACATGGGAGCGAGGGTATCATTTAGGTGCCACTTTTGTCACTGTAGCAGACGACTTATTACACAGAAAACGAGCTTGCGAAGGGCATATAATTTCCACTTTTTTGAAAGCTACTGGAGTTACTTGACAGAGTCGTAGTGAATATAAACATCTCATTTGCGGTCAGTCATTCAAATTTTTTTTCAACTCTCAAATGTTTTGGCCTGAAAATATTCCTGAGATACATAGAATTATTTTGATATATGAAATATGAATAGGCTCTGTGTTTTGGGCCTCCTCTGAGCGAGAACCAAATGTAGGCCTTTTCACAGCAGCCTCCTATATTACACTACGCTCCTCCCAAAGACAGTGACCTCTGGGTTGAGGGCACAGTGTTGATACTCCCCAAGATTCATAATTCTCTGCAGGTTTTCAGGAGAAGTCACACGAATGTCGCTTCGTTTTCACTGTCAACAAAACCTACGCTGGTGGCAACGTGGCGTCAATACAAAAGTCTGACGTCAGGTGTGTCTGTGACGTCACATTTCATTTGGAAGTATCCGGAGATTACCGATATGGCGGAATAACGTCTCGCATAACGTCTCGGGGATGTTTGGCTCGACGATAATAATCCACCGCAATGGCGCGCTTGTGACGCTTTGGTCTATACGAAGTACATCGTGTTTCCAACAGTTTTCCAGTCAGTTTATATCAATACTGTCGATCAGTGAGAATATGTTTGGTGAATTGAGTACCGGTTTCGAGTTCAGCGGACGGATAATACTGAAGGCAATCTGGTGGGCGCCTCTTGGATTTCTCCGCCTTCCCCTATGAGGGTGCACTTCACACTAGCCACGGTTCCGCACAAAGTGGCCCCTTCGTAGTTTTATAATAAGGAAGGTCGCCCGTTTTTGATAGCATGATAATTCTTCTTCCCTTTTTTACTAACTGGTATCTGCAGTATCATTCTGTTGGACGAATGCCATTCATCCAAACGGGCATACGATAATTGCTGGCCGATCGCGCCCACTCGCCACTATAGAGTTAATTGTGCGAGAAAGTGAATATTTGGCAGACCAAATGCCGCACCTTTTGGGAGCGTGAAAATAATGACTCCATTAGGTCGATACATATTTTACGAAAAACGAGTCGGTCTACCCCCTGTTGTTGGTGGTTTTTTATTTGTTTTTCTTTTCACCATTTAAAATGCCCGTTGAAAGGGAACACTTTGACATTGATAACAAGAAAATGATTTCGAACGTTTTCTCTGAATGGTCGGCCAAATAAGACACATTTTCATACAGTTTTTGGAATTTACCAGAAAAGTTGATGGAGGGTGAAGTAGGATTGCACGTCTTTTAAGTTTCCGTAGCTCAGTTGTCTCCTGAAATAATGGCTTTCTTCCGAAAGATCTGCCCCAGGGCCATTATCTATAGGGCACAATAGTTAATGGGAATGAACATGGTAGGGATTTAAAATAGTTTATGGTTAGCATTGATGAATATAACAACACGAGATGATCTACTTTACATTCATGACTATTTTCAAATAGATGATAAAACGTCGAAGGATGAAGAGAAGTGACCATGCTCACAGCTAATTTACTAAAACGCGGTGGCTGTAGATTGGACAAAACCTTTGAAAATCTTTACTGATAATTGGGCTATATTTTATCCACTACTTCGCGAAAACAATGACCTTGCTTGTCAGACTGATTTGCCATGTCAAGTAGATCTGAGGAAATAAAGACACGAAGAGCGGCACACTTTTGAACCAGGCCACACAGGCAAAATGTCGCCGCAGAACGTCCATAATGACAGCAAAATATTCTGCAAATATTGTTCTAGCTTTCTAAGTAAAATATTCCAGATAGAATTTAAATATACCACTATATGACTCTAACCATTTCTTCTAAGGATGATTAACAGCCGATCAGCGACCTCCATGTTTTTCATGTCCTATAGACAAATACTCTGTCGACAATTAACCTATGGTCTTATACGCTAGTTGTAACCCACATATATCGGCGACAAATGTGGTCATCGAAACGCGATGCACGCTTTGTACCGCGACAATTTCTTCATTTGACATGGTGTTACCGAATTCCAATGGCACGAGTTTCGGCACAATTTATCCGTAGTTTTAGTTATACAAGGGTAGACAGAAATCAATAAAACTGCTTTAGTGTAATACAGTGTACTTGATTGGGGCACACAGAGTTCATAGTTATTATGGAAAAATGTAGCGTTTGCTAACATCTCCATAGTGCTTCAAGTGTGTATATTTTATTATGAAAAGAGATATACATTATTTAGTATTGAAAAATAAAAAAACATCAAACCTCAACTTTCTGTATATCTCCTTTGCTTTGGGCATACAGTGTCTTCAGTCAAAGTAAAAGGTTTTCTGACCCTATGGCCCCCTTCCAATCTTTCTGCGCTATCTTCGGAACGACAAAAACTGAGAGTTGACACTCCGTGACTTTGTAGTTTATAATACTGGGGTCATTTTGAGACTACCTGCATAGAATCATGAGCAAATTAAAGATGGCGGCCACATCTTGGGATACCAGAAAATTTAGGTTTTCGTAAATTTTCTTCAAAATTCCTGCTTTTTCGCGAACAAAAGCGGGTGAACACTATTTTATTTCATATTAGATTAATATTTACAAATTTATCTTAGATATTCTACATTTTCTTGTAGAACTTGACCCAAGGGTATAGTGTAGTAAGTTTTGGTTTCCTAGCTCAAGGGGTAAGAAAAATAATTAGGAGGTACAGGGGGGCGAAATGGCTCACTCAGGCCTGGACAGGTCCCAAAATGCCCAAGCCGGATAGGGTTAATATACTCCAAGCTAGATTATATATATAGGTGTATCAGATCCTGGTTCCGAATCGTCGCAGATAGAAATTGGCGGAGGTGGTCTTTGTAGGTATGAACTTCATCAATCAGCATCTAGGAACCTAGATTTTCTCGGATTTCTGGTAGCATATCTCTATGGTCTGAAGTGATTATGGAACATTTATCGTGGGATTTTCTTGAAATTGACAAAACTTGAAGATTTCTCTTCAGGTTGCACACCACTGACCAAATGCACCCCAGAAATAGAGGGAATTAATGTTTAATGTCGCGTTCAGCAATATTTCAGCTATATAGCGACGATGAAACAAAATTCTGAGTACTCAAGCCAATAACTTAGTAGTCCAACGTTAAAACATACACCCATTAAAAGTCATGTGACAAATCGATTTCCCTCAAATAACCCTAGAAGCGAATCCCCCCTCACCCGACTAAAAAGATCTTCCAAAGTAGTCGCTCGATAAAAAGCATCTGTTACAATCTTAGAATCTATGCATTCGATAAGAATATGTTTCACCGTGAGATCTTCATGGCATGGAATACACCTTGGGACTGGCTTTTTACCCCTCAGCCCGAATGGGCATAGGGGTATTGTTGTCCGTCCGTCCGTCCGTCTGTCCGTACCATTTTCGTTAACATTCCATATCTTGAAAACTACTGAAGGCAGGTGCTCAAAACTTCTATCCAGTACAGAATGTATTTTGTAGGTGTGCCTTTTTTATTTATCTTTTGGGTTATTGATATAGTGGAATCATTTTATGAATTTTTTTTTCAAAATAACAAGTTTTATTATGAATTATGCTCTGGTCAAATTCTACTGACGATCGGGAACCCTCGGGTCATGGAATGGTCTTTGCTGAATAAGGTACCTGATACAATCCAAATGACAACTGCTCCAAGAATAATTGAAGGTAGTTCTACAGTCTTTTTTCTCCATTCTGCTTTCAAAATATCAACGGAATATTGCCCGCTTTGTCCCTGAATATCAAATTATCCTTCCTTTTTTTCTGAATGATCAATGCTCTCCACGAAATAGCAGGGGACATAACCCATGCATGGCCATCCCGTAATTTTTTTCTCAAGGATTGATCTGCCTGCGAATGTAGTCTAAGGTAGTACAAGGTTTGATCTCCACAAGTTTTTTTTCAAGTTACGTAAAGGTGGTGATGATATTAATTAAAGGAATTGCTTAATGTGCAATTTTCATCACTTTCACGTCTTGATAAGGGGTCACGTCCAATCGATCGAGAGGGTTTTTCGATAAACGAGTAAAACCGATAAATATCTCGTCTCGAAGGGTCCCGGTTTATCTCTATCGATTGTCGTCCCGGTTTGCTCCCGGTTTTCCCTCGAAGTAAAAGCCCATCTCGAACCCCTTCGAAATAAATCGACTTGCTTCGAGAATGGAATCGAGATGCCTTTAAATGAAGGTTTGAGCCATTCGGAAGGCGTATGCTCGCTCTATATTTACTTCTCTGTGGCACCGAGACTAATCTCGGCGAGCACATACGCATTAAGCCATGGATAATGATGTAAAGTGAACATGATTCTTTTAACATTATTTTGTTATTCAGTCTAGAGATCTGTAGTCGCATACTTTCTCTGACAGCGCAATTTTTACGCATGGAAAGGAATAAAACATCACAAATTGAATTACATAATTTGGCTCAATATTATTCAGTGTAAATTATTTCGAGCCTGCTTTAGAATTCAAATCACTTTATGAGATATGACCAGGTACTGCGAATTGAAATAAATTCTACAAGTCTGGAATAAAATTCTGTATGTTTTTTTTCTGAAGGTATATCAGAACGGGAGATTTTCGTTGATATTACTTATTTGATAGGATCGTGACTTGAAAAATTATTGTACCTGGTTTCTTCAATGGTTTCCCCGGTTTTCAGAAATACAGCAGCTTTACAGACCACAGGAGCGGCTGGTAATGCATTGGACATAGGATAAGATGAACAAACGCGCGATCGAAGTGTTTGAGCATTCGATATAAGCTTTTCACACTGACAACACGTGGTATTGTTGTTGTAAAATGTACATGAACGTTGATTTAAAGCCTAACTGGGCATAATTACTTTCAGTAATTAGTTAATTTGCTAGACACATGAAACTAGCAATAAATAATAGAACGGAAATATCTTATTAATCCCCACCAAAAGCAGTTTTCTTAGTTTTTCTTCATTTATTTTTATTTATTTATTTATTCAAGTTCTGCATGCATGAATACACACAAGGGGACCCAAACAGGTGGCGAAGACCTATGCTAGTCGGGTTCCCAAAACTAATTAACAATATATATTAAAATAAAAAAATAAAAATGTAAAAAATAGACAATAATAACAATAGCACGTCAGATTACATGGGACGACACGCTGTACAATGGCAGTAGGACGTCCATGAACATAAGTTTTCAACACTAAATATATCTTTGGATTTTTGATGGTAAAAACGAACAAGTTTGTTTTTAAAACATTTGGCACTTAATGTGATGTTTCTGGTTTCCAAAGGTAAATTGTTCCAGATAGAAATGAGTCTCATAAAAAGAGACGCCTTAAAAGTTTCTGTCTGACAGCGAACAGGTGGTATAAGATTTCTAAAATTAGACCTTAAGCTTTGAGTTCGTTCATTCCGGTTAAAAGATAAAATGCTCGGTAAAAACATCCGATCATCTTTCAAAGCCTTATAAAAATACACGAGGTCAGTCATCTCCCTTCTATTCCTACGAAGTAGGCTACAGATCGCAAATTGTCCGATAATGAGTGAGTCAGTCCATCCGAATCCTTTCGTCGGCAAAATAAGGAGAACCGTTGACATTAGAACCTTGATTTTTGGCATGAACGTGCATTAGGGCATTGTTACCAGCAAGGTCTGATCTGAAATAATTCTGATTAAAATTTGATTTATAATTAACACTTCAGTATATTGTTATAGATACATACCATCCATGTGGCCTTTAACAGTATCATGTTCCTTTTATGACCATGAAGCCAGGGGACCTCCTTATCAGTGGATTTAAAAGTCATTAAGGCTTGTCACTTACTCCTTGGAACAAACACAGAGAGAGGCTCTATCCGAGCCTTGTGGTTTTTAACAGTGATTTATATCCAAGCCCACTGAGATAAGGCTGGTTTCTACTGGTGCTGCTTGTCACATCAAATTACAGTGGTCGGTGTCCTCTAGGGTAACCCTTCACACTGCATACAGTCTCAGATATTCAGATTTTGCACAAGCACAATGAAGAAACACATAATAATTGCCCTCAGATATCTTGTTTATAATAATAATAATATTTTATTTCAGACACTGGTGGTCCATATACAGAAAGAGAAGCTAATTAACTGTTTTACAAAATACAAGGTGAATTGGATCCACTCACAGTGGTCCATGAAGTGTCCGTGCCCAGTGGGCTCTCAGTGCTGAGTGCAATTTAACATCACATTCATTCAGGGTATATATCAGGTAATTATCGGAGTCATCAACCCGCCTCTTCAAGCTGAAGATGGATTTACGCTGCAGGTGGTGGATAAAGCTAAATATGATCCAATATACTTTTAGTAGGTATTATTACATATGTTCTAGTATTCTTGTGTCTTTTGGTAGAGCTAAATCAAGAACATTTAACCCCCCGTGTGTGTGTTTAAATATTTGGCTTCATCAGTGCATACATGTATGAGGGTGTCACAGGTGAATATAAGTCTTTAATAATTTCCTCATTGTTTTTTAATATTTCCTCCAAGTACAGGTAGTACAAGTCTGTAGTTATTTCTAGGCAATGTAGAAATATTAATATACACATAAACAAACTGTTGAGTTGAACTCCCAAAACAGCCATGTATACATGTGCACGTTTGATGTATTTTACTGATGTGTTTCAATGCTGTTTTTTATTGAAGTCAAATCACCCACTATTAATTCGCCCCCATCACAACCCTTACCCTCCTGTATAGCAGATACTATAGTGTCTTATTGCATGCCTGTCAACTACCCTGGAACATTTCCTAGCTTAGACATTAAACAGCCCGCTAAACATGCCATCAAATGTGATAAGGCTGGGAGTACAAGAATGTGCCGTGTATTTTCTGTGGACTGCTTGAGTTGAATTACCGTAAACTACATAAATGCTACCTTTCTACTATAGTACAATGTACTATATATAAAATTTGTTGTATTGTTGGGAAAATAATGTGATTCAAAAAGTTGTTTTGATCCTGTACAAGGGCACTGAAAACCATTATTTAAGATGTAAATGTATTTTCACACGTAAAGCTTCTTTACGCTTCACACTGTTTCCTTTAATTAAAAAATTGTAAAATTAAATCGGCGATCGTTATTTATTTTGGAATGAAGGCGCATTAGGAGACTGTTACCAACAAGTTCTGAGCTGACCTACTTTTGATGAAAATTTCTGATGATTTTTGATGAAAATCACTGGCGATTCTGACTTGGGCGGTGCCCATCTTAATATAGGCAGGATTTCACCTGGGGGTGGGGATTTCCAAGAGTTCAGTTCGCGTTCGAGTCCTAATGCCTACTGTACTTCGTAGGTCCTGTGGCGTTAGTCACACTGCCATGTTCCTACGAAGTAGGCTACAGATCGCAAATTGTCCGGTAATGAGTGAGTCAGTCAGTCAGTCCATCCGAATCCTTTCGTCGGCAAAATAAGGAGAACCGTTGACATTAGAACCTTAATTTTTGGCATGAACGTGCATTAGGGCATTGTTACCAGCAAGTTCTGATCTGAAATAATTCTGATTAAAATTAGATTTATAATTAACACTTCAGTATATTGTTATATATATGTAAGCTGTAGCCTGTAACGTGTATCCTGTTTCACATCCAAACATGTCATCATTGCCAAGAAAACTGTGGTCCGTTTTGCTCCAGCGTTTTATCGCATTTAATGACTAGGCCTATCAGTTACTCTCCGGCTAAAAATACCCTACTGCATATACCCTCAAAAATTCAGCGCTGTTTGCACAACGAAGCTGAGGTGGTTTAACGTTTATCATAAAGAAAATCACCGATCAACTGCCATAGAATATAATGTGAAACAAGGAAACCGGAATAGTACATTCATCAGATTGCCGATACCCAAAATGTGTTGTCTCATATATCTAGATAACAACGTGATGTAGAGACGCTATTTATTCGTCTTTATACCGGTTATGCTCAGGAGAATCACATAGAATCATTATTATCTTGTGCATAGAAGGTGTTGGTCTCGAGTTGAATTACCGTAAACTACATAAATGCTACCTTTCTATACTATAGTACTATATATAAAAATTTGGTGTATTGTTGGGAAAATAATGTGATTTAAAAAGTTGTTTTGATCCTGGACAAGGGCACTAAAAACCACTAAAGAGATGTAGATGTATTTTCACACGTAAAGCTTGAAATCTAGTGAACCTATATTATTCAATCTGTTTCCTTTAAAAAAAAAATGTAAAATTAAATCGGTGATCGTTATTTATTTTGGAATGAAGGCGCATTAGGAGACTGTTACCAACAAGTTCTGAGCTGACCTATTTTTGATGGAAATTTCTGGTGATTTTTGATGAAAATCAGTGGCGATTCTGACTTGGGCGGTGCCCATCTTAATATAGGCAGGATTTCAACTGGGGGTGGGGATTTCCAAGAGTTCAGTTCGCGTTCGAGTCCTAATGCCTACTGTACTTCGTAGGTCCTGTGACTTTAGTCACACTGCTCATGTATGACAGAGGCAATACATTTAGCTTCGATAATCTCGCTGCATAGTCGCTTTCATAATCGCCACAGATATATTTTGTGGCCCTTCGCTGTACACCTTCAAGCATTGATAACATATTTTTGTTATGTGTCGACCACACGGGAGAACGATACTCTAAAACACTTCGAACTAAGACACAATACAAAGATCTTTTTGTGTCTATGTTGATATCGAAGCCACACGTTCTCTTCAGCAGTCCAAGCATTTGATTTGCCTTACCGACAATTCTATTCCTACGAAGTAGGCTACAGATCGCAAATTGTCGGGTAATGAGTCAGTCAGTCAGGCAGTCAGTCAGTCCATCCAAATCCTTTCGTCGGCAAAATTAGGAGAACCGTTGACATTAGAACCTTGATTTTTGGCATGAACGTGCATTAGGGCATTGTTACCAGCAAGTTCTGATCTGAAATAATTCTGATTAAAATTAGATTGATAATTAACACTTCAGTATATTGTTATAGATATATGTGAACTGTAGCCTTTAACATGTATCCTATTTCACATTGGCCACACCAGGCTTGAGCCTTCAAATTCAGGTCAAATTACCCACAGCTAAAAATACCCTGTCCCACTGTATGCCACATGGCCCTATTACTGAGGTTAATCTTAACTACTGCATATACCCTCAAACAATCAGCGCTGTTTCCATAACGAAGCTGAGGTGGTTTAACGTTTATCAATGAAGAAAATCACCGATCAACCGCCATAGAATATAATGTGAACAAGAAAACCGGAATAGTACATTCATCAGATTGCCGATGCCCAAAATGTGTTGTCTCATATATCTAGATAACAACGTGATGTAGAGACGCTATTTATTCGTCTTTGTACCGGTTATGCTCAGGAGAATGACATAGAATCATTATTATCTTGTGCATAGAAGGTGTTGGTCTTGAGTTGAATTACCGTAAACTACATAAATGCTACCTTTCTACTATAGTACTATATATAAAAATTTGTTGTATTGTTGGGAAAATAATGTGATTCAAAAAGTTGTTTTGATCCTGTACAAGGGCACTGAAAACCATTAAAGAGATGTAAATGTATTTTCACACGTAAAGCTTGAAATCTACTGAACCTATATTATTCAATCAGTTTCCTTTAATTAAAAAATTGTAAAATTAAATCGGCGATCGTTATTTATTTTGGAATGAAGGCGCATTAGGAGACTGTTACCAACAAGTTCTGAGCTGACCTACTTTTGATGAAAATTTCTGGTGATTTTTGATGAAAATCACTGGCGATTCTGACTTGGGTGGTGCCCATCTTAATATATAGGCAGGATTTCAACTGGAAGTGGGGATTTCCAAGAGTTGAGTTCGCGTTCGAGTCCTAATGCCTACTGTACTTCGTAGGTCCTGTGACGTTAGTCACACTGCCATGTTAATATGGTGATCCCAAATTAGATTGTGCGCTACATCTACACCCAGGTCACAAACAATGTACTCACGATCAAGGGTTACGCCGTTCATAGAATAACTAAATAAGGTGGGATTTTTCTTACGCGTTACAAGAGTTAGTTTGCACTTCTCTATATTGAATGCCATGCACCAGTCCACACTCCATTTAATAAGACATGATATATCCTGTTGTAGGGCATGGCAATCTTCGAGGCTATTAATTTCCGAAGACATTTTGAGTCGTCTGCAAATAGTGCAACTTTCGTTTGTTCCGAAACGCAGTCGGGCAGGTCATTTATGTACAAAAGAAATAGGACAGGACCAAGGATGGACCCCTGTGGCACCCCCGACAATACAGGTAGCCATTCAGAATATTGGCCTTCGGCCATCACACGCTGTTTGCGATTGTTTAGATAGCTCGTGAGCCATTTCAGAAGATTGCCATGAATGCCATACATCTGTAACTTATATAGCAGTTTCTTGTGAGGCACAGAATCGAAGGCCTTTGTGAAATCTAAATAAAGAGCGTCTACCTGCCCGCCATTGTCTAGGATTGTTCCCAGCCAATGTAGAATTTCAACCAACTGCGTGCAGGTAGATTTCCCCTTCACAAAACCGTGCTGCAGTTTGTGAATGTAGGTTTCAAGACATGGCTAGATTTTGTTAAGAATACAACGTTCCAGCACTTTGCTCGGCAATGATAATAGTGATATAGGCCGATAGTTTTCAACCCATTCTTTTACACCCTTCTTGAAAACAGGGACAACATTTGCGAACTTCCAGCCGTCTGGTACAATACCAAGGTGGACTGATTTGTTAAATAAATCGCATAAAGACGGGGCTAATTCAGCGGCACACTCGCGCAAAATACGCGGAGACAAATTGTCTGGCCCGCTTGCTTTAGAAACGTCTAGGTTAGACAGTACTTCATATACCTCCTGTACAGAGAATGTTAGGTCCCCCAGTATATTATTTACACATTTTTTAATTGGCGGGAGATAACTGTTAGCGTCGGGTGAAACGAAAACAGAGTGAAAATACTGATTGAATAGATTTGTTTTTACTTTCGGATCATTGGTTTCAACATTTTGAAATTTCACTGTGCTAGGTGTCGACCTCGACTTAGTTTTTGCTCTAAAAAAGGACCAAAAGCGTTTAGGATTGTCCTTCATTTCACCCGATACTTCACTCACATAGTTATTGTATTTCGCCGATATCATATTTTTCAGTTTATTAGTTAGTTGGCGTAATTTCGATTTCAATTGAATTTTTCCAGTCTTCTTGTATTTTGTCCGTAGCGTTTCTTTCTTATTAGAAAGATGCTTCACTTCACTATCAATCCATGGGTCCCTATTCGTGTCTCGAATTCGAGATTTAGGCACATGCTCATCTAATCCAACATGGCTGACGGCGGCCATATTATGTTACGCACATTGCTGAAAAACAATCCTAACCGTCCTCTCAACGATGTCAAGGCACTCCCCAAGTTTGAAGTAGATCAGTTGAATCGTACTCCAGTTATTGTCCGGACAAGATCCAACTGCTTATAATCCAATATGGCTGACGGCGGCCATATTAGATTACGCACATTGCTAAAAAACAATCCCAACCGTCCTCTCACCAATGTCAAGTCACACCCCAAGTTTGAAATTGATCGGTTAAATCGTTCACGAGTTATTGTCCGGACAAGAAAATCTAAGATCCAACTGCTTATAATCCAATTTGGCTGACGGCGGCCATATTGGATTATGCACATTGCTGAAAAACAATCCCAACCCTCCTCTCACCGATGTCATGGCACTCCCCAAGTTTGAAGTAGATCAGTTGAATCGTACTCCAGTTATTGTCCCGACAAGATCCAACTGCTTATAATCCAATATGGCTGACGGCGGCAATATTAGATTACGCACATTGCTGGAAAACAATCCCAACCGTCCTCTCGCCAATGTCAAGGCACACCCCAAGGTAATTAACCCCTCTCTATATTCGCTGTTGTTACAAGCCGACGGTTTCCGCGGACAGACTGTGGTGTGAATTATCAACACCTCTAGTTTCGATTGTCATTATTATCATTATTAACCTCTACCAGGCAAGCTTATATCAGAAATAAACTTTGTTGATATAAGTGTACAATCTCCTTACTCGAACTATATCTCAAGACAGTAATTCTCAGTTAAGTGAAATCTGCAATGAATAATACAAAATTATGAAACGAATTACACACCGAGGCTAAAACACCGATCACACTTCATTTTTCGGTTGAAACGATCCATGTTTCGTTTCAAAACAATATTATGGAACAATAATTATCGCATGCTTCACTATCATTATTATTCAGATTATATCCAGCTGATGTGTCATTTATTCCGCGTCGGATAATAATCAGATATACAATCAATGTGTGAGAAAATCATTCAATTTTATATCCTTAATTTATGTAGATAAATGAAACGTTTTCTTTCAATTGGGTTCAGGAAACATCATATAATGGATATATCGATTAAACATTTAATAACATAAAAAAACAATCAGTTGTCGGGATTGTATTTTAGGCTGCGATATGCTTATACGACGATCGCCCCCAAAACTATGATACCCGCACAACAGTCTGATCGCCTGAGAAGCTAAGAAACGACCAATTTAAGTGCAACAAACGCGTACATATACAAACCGGGACCCCCTTCGAGATTACCGATCAATTTTGTGTCCATCTCGAAAACCGAGACGTTTCGATCGAGATAGAACCGGGAGCAAACCGGGAGACGTCGCCAGAGGTCCCGGTTCTGCCCTCCCGGTTTCAGCCGAGAAATTTCTCGTTCCATCTCGAAGGCATCGAGAAAGTGCCTCGATTAATTGGACGTGACTCCTAACCTTTATAGTATAAGTAGCACGTTCAGGTTCCATACGCGCTAAAACCCCTATTGCAGACTTCATTTATTTATGTGACAACCAGCAGCCGATCTTTACCGGTACTTTGAGGTGAAGTACGTCTGTTTTCTTGATGTGACATATTAAATTGAACTAGCGACTTACTTGCTGGGGGTTATATTATCAGGTGTAAAGTATAAACGAATTATGAGACGTTTTTGCTTAAGGAGAATTAAATTCAGAAACTATAAGCAAAGCTTTAGGCTGGTTGGTTAATTTGTTTTTTCCTGTTTGGCATCATTTTTGTCCCCCGCTACTTAGTGGGGGGGGGGGGGAGGCGACTTAGAAACGTCGGTGTCCGTAATTCTGTAATTCCGTAAGATTTTCTTGTCCGGACAATAACTCGTGAAAGATTTAACCGATCAACTTCAAACTTGGGGTGTGCCTTGACATTGGCGAGAGGACGGTTGGGATTGTTTTCCAGCAATGTGCGTAATCTAATATTGCCGCCGTCAGCCATATTGGATTATAAGCAGTTGGATCTTGTCGGAACAATAGCTGGAGTACGATTCAACTGATCTACTTCAAACTTGGGGAGTGCCATGACATCGGTGAGAGGAGGGTTGGGATTGTTTTTCAGCAATGTGCATAATCCAATATGGCCGCCGTCAGCCAAATTGGATTATAAGCAGTTGGATCTTAGATTTTCTTGTCCGGACAATAACTCGTGAACGATTTGACCGATCAATTTTCAACTTGGGGTGTGACTTGACATTGGTGAGAGGACGGCTGGGATTGTTTTTTAGCAATGTGCGTAATCTAATATGGCCGCCGTCAGCCATATTGGATTATAAGCAGTTGGATCTTGTCCGGACAATAACTGGAGTAGGATTCAATTGATCTACTTCAAACTTGGGGAGTGCCTTGATATCGTTGAGAGGACGGTTAGGATTGTTTTCCAGCAATGTGCGTAACATAATATGGCCGCCGTCAGCCATGTTGGATTATAAGCAGTTGGATCTTAGGTTTCCTTGTCCGGACAATATCTCGTGAACGATTTAACCGATCAACTTCAAACTTGGGGTGTGCCTTGACATTGGTGAGAGGACGGTTGGGATTGTTTTTTAGCAATGTGCGTAATATAATATGACCGCCGTTAGCCATATTGGATTATAAGAAGTTGGATCTTAGATCGACCATAGAGGTCCATGGACCCCGCAGCAACAGCGCCAGTTATGGTGGATGTAATCCACCATAATTGGTGCTGCTAGCGGGGGACATGGATCATCCACCATAACTGGCGCTGCTGCTGCGGGGGCCATGGACCTCCATGGTCGATTTTTTAAATAAATCTGGGTAGGGAGGGAGGATTTTTAGTGGCCTGTGTGGATAAAATTATCAGTAAACCTTGCCTTAATAGTTGGGTTTCTGTTCTGAATAAAGTAGCTTGCATCCATCGTCCTTCTGCTCTGTTGTTTGCCTTTATAATTGGAGATTCAAAACGTTGTTTGGCGACAATTACGGTAATAGACTTTAATGGAAAGCGGAATTGTCAAGTGTTAATCAAACCAGTCGTCTACTATAAAATATAGTTCTGGGCGCTTAGGAGCAAAAATGTAAAAAAAAAACCCGAACAAAAGGCTGCTTACATGTAGAATATGGCATTTAGTGAGGCAGCTCAATAAACTGTTGATCACACTGCTCTGCCATATGTACACACACTCGTGATATAATTGATAACTTTTTCCAGAATATTACAGAGCTGAGGGGTTCTAGCACCTCTGGTGCCTCATGTTTTTTTAGTAAATGTTCGTGAGTTAATCGTGTTAATATGAGCAGTAAACATGAGTGCGAGATTAATGAGCTTGGAAACTCAGAATATCCATTATCTTATTCCAGTGTTACTTTGTCCCTTATATGTGTTGTAATTATATAAGTATAACAGAAATGTATGGTTTTCCCAGAATAAAAAATTATTACTTAATATTATTTATTTTAGCCCCCATCACTTCCTTTCACTCTTTCCTCGGTACGCGTCTCTCCAAGATGTAAGAACCTGACAACACCATAAGCATCTTCATTCTTTAGATGACGACTTTACAACGAATATTATGGATTAAGAATACTGAACAGCGATACGGATTTGATATTTTTGGAACATCATGATGTCTTGTCGGCATCATTGAAAACTGTTGACCGCTTTTCTCTTGCAGGAAACAAGCCTATGTTTATGTATACTATGATTGTCGTTTTGAATTGGTGTTAATACTGTTATATGGAATATGGAATTGGGCTTTGGATTATGGACGCGGATATTCTCTAATGTACGACGGCTGAATTATGAATGACGGACCAGACTCTTGTAATTCCAGTTGTGCAAGGTACACGTCAATTCACTTGTAGAGAAATGTACTAATTTTCCGAAATAATGACTAGGAAACTGTATCATTATGTAAGCCATTAAACTTTTGATTGTTTGCATGATGAACCATCAAGGCAATCTGGCGCCAAGTTACCTGTCCAGGTTTTCTACATGTAGTTTCAAATACACGGCAGACCCCGACACTTGTTTCTACTCCGATGCTTAAATAAACATTGGATTGGTGAAATAGCGAACAGAGCCAAATCAACACATAACTCAGATACAAGGTACATGTAACAATTTTGTCTCTGAATTCACACACCGACGGCCTTGTCGAATGCTGAGTGACCGTGTTGTTGTCCGCAGTTTGACAGCAGTAAATATTTCACTAAAAACACTGAAAACAGTAAACTCGGTACTCTGCCACATGTTGCAAAGAAAAAATGTGTCACCTAAATTCCCATAAAGGTCGCGCGTACCCCTGGGCTCTTTTTACTGTATATTGGATCAATCTCCACTACATAATACCGTGTGAAAATTGGAGTTAGATTATGCTGAATACGTAAACCATCATAAGGGAAACTTGGAGATGCGATTATCGCTGACAGTGTAGTTATTCAAGTAGTGACCAACGCGAATTTCTGATGAAGGTTAAGGCACGAGCATTAGAGGCAAACACGAACTAGGTCTCCTTAGTTGCAAAAGGGACAGTTTCAGTTCTAGTTTCATATGTTTTCAAGGTTCGCGTAAAAATTAGCATATACTGTTGCATGTAGACCAGCAATTGAATCACAAATTAGTTAGAAGTTATTCCACATCAGATAATTGTTCACTAGTGTATCGGGCAGCTTTTACGACGAAAATTACACGAATAAAAATTGAAATATCTGGCCCAAAAAATGCCGCATGTGAGAAATGACTGGTAGCGTCATTCTATACCTAGTTATATTTTCACTCAACAGGAATGACCCAGTAGTGTGTCAAGCAAAAAAAAGTGAGCCTCCATAGATCGCCAGATATTCATGGCGACTCACCAGAGGCTCGATCCTTGGTCACATGTTTACCCTTTTCTTTCATATATATTTAAAACAAAACCCGTATAAGCAATGAAATAATTTTATTTCTGCGTTATGATACTGGAAAGCAGCGACCACGGTGTTGATTCAGGAGCTCGACATTGACAAATGTTTTTTTTGGGGTGGAAACTAGTCACAACGTGGTTATCATGCTGTCGTGTTTAGCCCTGGGCCACGATACCTCTCATATCAGCTAGGTAGCCATGACGAAGACTAGGCCGGAACCATCCTAGCTGCTCCAGTCTGTATACAACAGATTTGTCCAGCGGGGCACTTGGAAAAGTTAATGTCATCGACCACTGTATTGGTAAACAGTTCACAGAACGAACGTTCTTCGCAGGTTCGCAGATCCACTCCATTTTCGCATGCTGTGAACAAAACAAATTTCACAAATAATTTGATCAATATATTTACCGAATATGTTCAACAGCTCTAATCGAGGAATGCGAAAAGCATCAATGCAAAATGTCTAGATTAGACATGTACATACATATTAGATCAGCTACCCAGACACGGCTTTGAGATGTTACATGTAACGCGGCTATGTTTGTTAATTCTCATTTTCGAGCTTCAAGATCCTCGTGGTCTCCTATGAACACAATTGCAACAAAAGCGTGACACCATTCTCTAGATGACACTCTACTATGAAAATCATATGGATTACGAATAGTGATCAGCGATACGGATTTGATATTTTCGAAACTTGCAAGGTGTGTTGATGTCTTGCAACGATCATTGAAATCTTCACGATTCAGTGTGGTAGAAAGCTAACCTATTTTTATGTATACTATGATTGCTTTTCGTTTTCAGTTTGGTGCTAATGCTGTTATGTGAATTCGGTCTTGTATCTAATACCGCTTATGCCGGTGCTAGGGGCCGTGTGGTCTTATCATCCAAGTTGCCACATGAACAGGTACAATAAAAGCGTACCTGAGATACAACACCTATCACGAATCGTTAGATTCTTGGTATGCGCTTTAGAATAGGTTAACCAGAAGACTATTCTGTGAAGTCATGTGACGCAGTCAGTATGTCGGCACCTCTTCCCACTTCCCTTATATGTGTTGTAATTTTTTCCTGTATATGGCGAGATTCTGCTGGTGGACGTTTCGTCCCCGAGGCCCGCCCCCTGTACAGACCATTTGGTCTTTGATATATGTTGGCATTTGTGGGAAGTTGATGCTGGGTCGACATCGGGCCTTACAGACTAGTCTTTTGTGTTAAATGCCATCATTTACATCTGACGACGAAACAGCTCGCCGATCTCCAATGTACGAGTTGTCACAGCGAAACAGCTCACCAATTACCAGTATACGAGTTGTCAGAGCATTTCCATCATAGCTCTATAGATTTGTATCTAATACCGCTTATGCCGGTGCTATGGGCCATGTGGTCTTATCATCCAAGTTGCCACATGAACAGGTACAATAAAAGCGTACCTGAGATACAACACATATCACTAATCGTTAGATTCTTGGTATGTGCTTTAGAATAGGTTAACCGTAAGGCTATACGATGAAGTCATGTGTCTCTGTCAGTATGTCGGCACCTCTCCCCACTTCCCTTATATGTGTTGTAATTTGGATTATGAAAGAAAACATTCTTTAACTCCGTCTTTCCTGGGCGTTTTGGGACCTGTCCAGGTTATGGAGGGGAGCATTTCGCTTACATTTACCACTTGGTTCAAGCGCTACCAGAAACAAAAAAAATCCAAGATTGCAGCTTTGCTGACGTCACGGTGACACCATTTCCGCAAAAGGCATTTTTGGGCGATTTGTCGAATTTTCTATACATGGAATGCCTTCGCAAAGACTGCATTTATTAATTAGTAAATAATAATCGAATGTGAAATAAAATATTTTTTCCACTTTTCTTCGAAGAAAAGCAAGAACTGTGAAGAAAAATCACTTTGCTGATTCCCCACATGGCCCCCGCAATTTTGAATTTGCCAATGATCCTCTGGTCAACGGTTTACAAATAGGTTCAAAATGGTGCAAATATGATGAACTTGAAAGTCACGGAGTACCATAAGACCGGAAGACTATACTGTGAAGTCATGTGGCTCTGTCATTATGTCGGCACCTCTTCCCACTTTCCTTATATGTGTTGTAATCTCTCAGGTTTGTCTTTCCGGCGATAGGGTAAAAAGTTTGGTAGGGGGGCCACGACGACGGCTGAATACTTTTATTTTTTTGTTTAAACCTGTTGAACGAAAGATTTTGTGTGTAAGGGGTGATATGTCAGTGAAGAGATCTTATCGGCTGGAATGTAAAACCCTACTCATGATCAGAACAAGAGTTTTCTGAATGGACGACAAAATCCCCCCAAATGTGACACGTTTTTGAATCCATTATCACCGGTTAAATTGTCTTTATACAAATATTTATTTTGTGTTCAGCTTTTTTTTATTATAGAGCTGCACAGCTTCAAGTGCTGTCGGCAACAGAGGCATACGTGGCATTATAACCATTACTGATTGTACTCACCAGACATGGAATTCGAACCTGGTGCATTCGACCTATAACTCGGACCTACACTCAACAAGAGATGTTGAATTGCCGTATATAAAATGGCTCTCCTTGTTCAATACTCTAATGTTCTTAGAAACTGCTTTTTCCTGAACTGATGTCAATTATCCGTATTGGTCTGAGCAGTAAATATAGCAAAATAATGTTTCCCCAACTTGGGTGCATTTTTCCCGCACCCAAGAAGCAGTCTACAGAAAAAGTCAATGATTGTCGTCATCATTCCCAGCTATGTGATTGATTACCTTCAATGAAGAATAAAAAGTTGCAATTTGTTCGATATTTGTTTTTGGTTTCCCTGGTTTGGCCACCATACTGGATGACGTAATACCGCAACGTAAAGTCAACAGGGCTGTCATCAGCCGATCAAACTAAAGAAATTTCAAGCATGAGCTATTTATCGGATATACGCAGCAAATATGGGACAATATAGGGTATGTCATTTTCAAGTTCTGTATTTATGAATATTTCTCAATATATCTCCATGAGATGGCGTCCATGGCAATACGAATGCCAAAAGAAAATACTTTGTAGGTTATAGGTAAGACGATTCTAAATATGACACCTCCGAAGCTGTCTGATGAATTCTTCAACGAGGAAAAGAGCGATCATAGTAACCCGATGTTAGCTATAACAGCTTCCGATTTTGAGATTTTACGAACTGGATATTTGACGGTTTTATGCGTCCCTGATTACTAAGATTGCGGTCATATTTTGCTATTGCTGGGAGCTCGGTGTCGTCGCTATAGTGCATATATTTCAGAATTGATTTCGTTTGACTCTTAATTTAGAGACTTTGCTCTGTCACAGTTGTTCTGGAGACCTAATTTATCAAACGTGATATCTGACATTAAATAGTCCGCCGTCGTTCATGAAAAACTTCTCGTGTCAATAATCGAAAGACCTATTTCGTATGACAGTTAAAACCAATTCCAAATGTGTATCAAATAAAAATAATAAAAACACAAGGTGGTTTCTTTCACGAGAGAAGCGATCAACAATTTTCAATGATTCCAGCAAGACATGATGATGTTTATAAATTCTTACTCATTGACCATTATTATTTATCCAATTGAATTTCCCAAGGCGTTTTTCAGAGTATGTATCTCAGTCTCGCCGAGGCCCTGTTAATGTGCTAGTCGCACGGGTGAAGATGTCAAATTTGTTTACAAAAAGTATTAAACCTTTGGTATTAACATAAGTTTGAAAATTTGAACAACATTCAGGATATGTTCTCATAAAATCGGCCTACCTATACTCATGATACATAACTTGATAACTTGAACATAGCTTTCATTGTTTTTGCAAAGCTACAAGAGTAACAGTTTTGAAGCCCACAGTTTTGAAACCGGTACAATCAAATGAAGTAAAATAATATGTCGATTTGCCAACACTATGGCTATATGCGTTTAGCTTCATTTCTCATTTATCAAACGGAAAATAACTAGACCGTTTCATCTAACCGTGGCGGTCATTACATAATTGTAGAAGGATGTTCAAAGCGTACTATTTCGATTATCTGTCGCATTAAGCATCGGCGTCTGATCCGACAGTCAGTATTCAGCCGTCGTCCACAAAAGTATATCAACGAAAACTGGCATACCGTTATGAGATATCTCTGTGCTGAAGAGTGATGTCTATGGAAGACTCAAAGGCAATTTAGTCAGTTAACATCTACATAAGTAAGCCGAACGTTTCAAGAGAGTGCCCAAGATCTCGTGAACTTTTTCTTCAAACAAAGCAATATCCGCATTATTGACAGAATCTAAGAAATATAACGACATTTAATGGGATTTTAAGATTCAGTCAAAAATGTTTACTTAATATATAATGTTATAAAATTATAAAAGGAACCTAAACCATTTCGATTTCAGACAAGAGCGTTCAGTGGCAAAATTGCTTGTTAAAGGAAACCTGAAATCCGAAGTGTAGGTATGCTGAGAATCATATTTTAGATTTGAGTTATCCGGTGAGATAGTTGCCATTTTACCTGTTGGAGATAGCTTTGAAGAAATAACTAAATATATATTTTTTATTTTTAATTGATGTGGATGCTCATATGCCTATTAATGTGAGAGGAGAGAGAGAGAGCGAGAGAGAGAGAGAGAGAGAGAGAGAGAGAGAGAATAAAGGTTTAACGTCGTGTTCACCAATATTTCAGCTATATAACGACGATAAAAGAAAATTCTAAGTATTAAAGTTAATAACTTGGTAATCCAATACATTAAAACATACACTGATTAAAACTTATGCAACAAACCGATTTCTCTCAAATAACCTAAGACACAGTCGAAGGTAGAAATGGTTCTGAATTGTATTATTATGCTGTTAATAAAAAAAGGTGAGGCTTTCAATGAATGAAGCTTGCCAGACATGTTTCTGGTTATCTCGATGATATATCAAAATGTTCGTTATGCAGTTTATTTTCCTCCTACAAATCAAGTTCTATGCTCAATATGACTAATGCATAAAATTTATATTAAAGACTAGTTTTATCGCCTTTAACCGGAAATCCATGTTGTGATAACATGACAGTTTGCAATACATATATAAAATTCTTTGATATTTTGGTAAAAACAGTGAGGATATTAAACGCGATAATGACATTCACGAATATTTTTAAATAGTGTTTCCCTTTTTTGTAAATTATGAAATGCATGTCTGTGGATTTTATTGTCATGTTTGAAATCACCATATTGCAGAGAAAGTCAGAAATTCATTAACAATAACAATAGCGACATTTGACATCAAATCTGAAAAATCAAATCCTCTAACTCCATTTTCTATGTATGAACTGCAATTGATAAATAAATCAGAGCTTTGTTTGTCAAGACGCTCAAACGTCAAGACGTTTATCTTCGAGGTTAAAAAACCAAGCTTCTGCAAGAGGTGAGAGGGGAATAAAAACATACGTGGCTTCGTCGTGGGCTCTGTCGGAGGAATCGTTGTTGCTATCGTTGTTGCTATTCTTGTGGGCTCTGTCGGAGGAATCGTTGTTGCTATCGTTGTGGGCTCTGTCGGAGGAATCGTTGTTGCCTCGTCCGACTCCCCCTTGCTATCGCTTCCAGAGCCCCCGGCCTCGATGTTATGCAATATGGCACAAACACCTAACACAAGGAAGAGCGCTGTCGGGATTTTCATAGTCAGATCGCTGATTTTCACGAAATGTTTTGGACTTGCGTGAGTTTGACATTTCTTATATAGGGGAAAGGAAAAGCTAACCTATATCATTGACATGTACACGGCGGCACACATGGCAGATTGTTTTCATTCAAGTTCTGATATATTTGTCTATATTTGTCTTCCCGAATCAATACCATTTGACGTGCAGCGATTTTACAGACCACATTATGTGTTTGGAAAGCACATGTCGTCCATGCCCTAGGACACTAAACTTTTGAAAAGACACGACATCGCCAATGATGGACGAGTCGAAGTCATGATAGATCAGTGGCATCCATACGATGATAAAAAAATGCGCCATTCTATAGTCTCTCTTGTCTCTTAAGGATGTCCGCTGGTGGTTTTTGACTTTGGCAGCCATTTTGCCTGTTTTTCTATTGGGTTATCTCCATTCCCTAGGTTAGGAGATGGGGATTTCCTTTAAAAGCCTTCTAGCCGAGAATTTTGCACACCAACATCCATCCAATTTGCTAAATTTTGATAGACATTGCGATTATCTGCAAACAGTTAGAATATAAGAAAAAGTTAAATACTATTTATATGAATTTTTCATGAATATGCTTCAAAACTAGGGCTATTCCCTATGCTTTCTGGGTTATCAAATTGAGCATGGGTCAGTCCATTAACGTTGTCTACAGCTACAAAATGCACACCAACCTATATTTTTTTCTTTGTTTTTCCTCATATTACACAGTTATGAATGCAACAACACACATTATTCAAAAAGTTAATTACTTTGATTTACCACCAGCGGACATCCTTAAGGCGTATGTTTTGGTATACTAGAATTTACTATTGGTGACGACAGCTGATACATTATACAAAATTTCATTTCACCATAAAGATCCCGTAAAATGCATTACCTAAGAGGTCACGTCCAATTCTCGATGCCTTCGAGATGGATCGAGAAATTTCTCGACTGAATCCGGGAGGGCAGAACCGGGACTCTTAGTGACGTCTCCCGGTTTGCTCCCGGTTCTATTTCGATCGAAACGTCCCGGTTTTCGAGATGGGTATTAAATTAATCGGTAATCTCGAATGGGGTCCCGGTTTCTATATGGCCGTTAATTTGACCGTTTCTTGCTTCTTAGGCGATCAGAGTGTTGTGTGTGTAACATATTTTCGGGGCGGACGTCATATAGGCATATCGTGGCCCAAAATAGAATCCCGACAACGGATTGCTTTGAAGAGGTTTTCTCCATGTTACTCGACGTTTAATCGATGTATTCATGTCCTGATGTTTCCTAAATCTAATTGAAAGAAAACGTTTCATTTATCTATAAAAATTATAAATATATACTTGAATGTTCTTATCTCACATCGATAATTGATTTTATATCAGGCTAGTATCGTACACGGAATAAATGACATATCTACTGGATAGGACTTGAATATTAATGATATGGAAGCAGGACTTAATCATAATTTCTATAAAATTGTTTTGATCGTTTCAACCGAAAATGAAGGTTATGTTAAGTTTGACCGGTGTATTAACCTCTGTTTGTAATTTGTTTTATAATTTTGTATTATTCAATGCAGATAATTACTGTCTTGTGATGTAGTTCAAATAAGAAGATTATATCAACACAGTTTTTTCTGATACAAGCTCGCGTGGAAGGGGTTAACGGGAATACTGAAAATCGGAACTAGAGTTGTTTATAATTCACACCACAGTCGGTCTGAAAAATATTCGGCTTGAAACAACGGAAACTAATTTTTGTGATATACAGTACCGCTCTCATTAAATGTCACTCTACCGCGGTAATTAAGGTGCTACTACTGTGCCTCTACCGCGTCGTTGCTGCGTTGCTGCTGTGTTGGTACCGCGTTGTCACCGCATTGCCACCGCACTGCTACCGCGCTGCTACTGAGGGCTCGAAATTACGGATTACTGCGCTTAAACAAAAGAAGGTTATTAACATATGTATATCCTAATTTATCTCGTAGCATTCGAGTTTATTATATGTGAATGCATTGGAATACACGAACAGTAATACAAATACATGCTATTCGAGGATTCTCGTGATTCCGGCTTAGATTTAATGACTCCGATCCGTTGGAGAAAGAGAGTGAATGATAACGATCGGGTATATCCGGTTCATGTAGTATCATGAATATTTAGACTTCATGCTATTTTTTAAGAAATTTATATGCAAAGCTAAAGTGACTAATTCCGCCTGAATCCGGATTGTTTACCATATTTGTTCGACGTATGTATTCCAGTGCGGTCTCAGAGATGTGGGAGGTCACTTTATGTGATTTTCTGATAGTCATATCGGCGCATAGCAGGGATGGTCTTCGTGAAGGTAGACTTTAATGGGATAGCAAGAGACAGCGTCTAGGCCGCTGATAAACCTCAGTTGTGACGATGAAATGACATCGCCCGTACAGGTGTTTCCTCGTCCATGAATCATGAATATAATTGTTTCTTTGGGTATTCACATTCAACCCATTCAGCATTACTCAGAATAGATTATTTATTATTTCCATTTTTCTATGAATTTATTGTATTAGTTAAACGCAACATATAAACCTGGCGAGAGAAGTTGCTGGTGTAGTGACGAGAATTTATATGAACCTACAGGCCAGTAGTATATTAAGGTGAAATCTCTTATCATTTTTAAGGTTGGGAGGGGGGGGGGTAATTGCGGACGGAATGCGGAGGGCGGATAACGTCACGTTCGTTAGAGATCACGTCGGGGTCAATGGCCATGGTCGGTGAAGGAGTTGCCATGTCAGTGTGCAAAATAGAGAAGAGGTCACGTGACTGATTAAGGTGGATGTAAAACTGGACACGCAGTCAAATGGGTCCAGGTGGGCCAATATGGGGTACTACGGGGTCGGGCTGAGTCCCGACTTGAAGTGCTCGTCGAGATCGGCCATGTGATACGTGGGTATATACACAACTAGGATTTTTTCTGGAAAAAATTAAATGCAGAATAAGGATTTACACCTAAATCTAATCCCGGTCAAATTGGTTTACATGGACTCTGCATGGTCTACCTGGGTCGTGGCGGGTTCATGGCTCATCATGGCGGACTCGGCATGTAGACTGCGACTGCATGGGGGCGGTTCAGGGCGCAAATTACGTCGGTATGCGCATGCACAGTGGAAGTTTTCGTTGCGAAAGCGGACATTTTGGGATGCACAACCTAGAGACCAATCTTGGTCCAAATACAGCTTACAGGTTGTTATATTGAAGCCTACGTGGTTTAAACTACGAGTGGTATGGTTTGGACTGGAAGTGACAGCATGATACGCATACACAGTTGGGCAACATTACCGGTACATGTGCACCGGTACGTGTCTGGGTGAGATAGGGACAATGTTTGATCCAAACCGGCCGTACCGTATGTCGACTTGAAGTCCTGGTGGTGTAGACTACGAATAGCATTGGTAGGATCAGACTGGCAAGGCTTATATTGGAAGTTTAGTCATGGGAGTAACCCCTTCACCGACCATGACCTTTGTCCCGGACGTGACTTCGACCAGACGTCACATCATCTACCCCCCCCCCATTCCCTTCGCATTATCCCCCATACCCTCAAAAATGATACGAGATTTCACATTAATGTATTACTCCGACCCCATAGGTTTCGGGCAAGAGCTAATGTTGTGATGACATCAGGGCAAGGCACATCACCAAATCACTCCTGGGATAGGATACAGCAAAACGAGACAAATGATCAATATATGACTGGAAGGAACAAATCAATGCTGCATAAACAAACGATTGGCTTGGTTTAACATCTAACCAGTGAACATTTGTGATCCATAGAGTAGATATTGGTAGCACTGATAACTAATTTGGTTGGCTCAAAACCATTTTGGTTCAATATTTGGCTTACATGTTCCGCTGCCTCAAATCTATCTGTCTGACATTTGGTTCTATTTCTCGAAATAGTGTATAACATTAATCCGCTGTGCATATTCACAATATTAAAAAGAAAACGAGTGTAAATATTCTCATGATACAAATACGAAAATGGTCGCATGTATAATGAGGACATGCACTAATTAGACAAAAAAACAGCTGATTGGATTCGAATTGTTGGGCGCTCAACATTTACTCTACACTACATTTTCAACCATGTCACTGCGAAGAAGAATTGCTGGTAAGTGTGAGTTTTAGCACGTGGATTTATTAAAGATATCGGTGGTTGTTCACTAAACGACCTTCGAATACGGTAACTGTTTCAACCCGAAAGTTCATAGTACTCTGTACGAGTAATTGAAATGTGAAATATTATGAAAATTATATCGTAAATAAATTGTGAATGGTCGTGCAGTATTCCTTGGTGATTCATATGGTATTTTTAATGTAATTTCAGTACCGAGGCACGCATTCATCAAATTTTGTATTGACCCAATAAAGTTATCATTAAAGTCCAGAGAACATAATCTGACAAAACTACCGGTATATATCTCCCTGTTATACTTGTATATATATAGGCAGTTGGTGTGTGCTCAGATGAGTCAATAACATTAAATGTCATAATTCTAAACACATGGAACAGCACAACATTTTACCGCAAACGCGGGGTGTTTTTTCAAGAGGTAACGTGTGAACATATTGAGAATATCTATGTGAGCACAGGTAAGTGAATTCAATAAACTTATTTATTGTAGTTATAAACAGCTGACATGGAACAACATTGTAGAGTAAATGCAGTTTGTTATTTCAAGAGATTAAACGCAGAAATATACAGCATATTAAGAAAACTGTAGCCACCTCGCACCTGGACGTCTTGGAATTAACGACAACATTAACATGTTGATAGTATGTTTACAGGCCCATATTTACACCACCACATTTGATTTGACAAAATAGTCAAAATTCTGTACGTTTTCGACATGAAAACCGTTAATATAAACTAAAATATAAACTTTCCCACACTAACCGTGCGTAAAATAACCATTTACCACGCCTATGAAAACATTATTTCATAAATTTTCACTCAAAAATAATATACACAAAATTCACATGTCCATGTACTTTGCTCCAGACACGAATAGATACTGGGAGGAAATAAATGTTTTATCGGTCTGATGATCGGGAGAAATCGCCACCGAGCAGGGGCAAAGGGAAAATTGGTGCGCAAGATGAATGATATGACTTATCAGTCACATAAATGACATCTGCCTTGTAGTAATAGTACAAACATTCTCTTTGAGATAATTTATGGATATAACAGATTTGCGTTAAACATTATTTGACTCTTGGTGACCGGAGAGGAGACCCCCTTGCCTTTTTTTCCGGTTAACTGGATAACTATAGAGTACACGTTTATGGGATTGGCTTCATCACGGATCGAATATACATCATAATGTCAGTTTGCTTAATTTTACCAGGCTGATTTCATCTAAAGCACTCAATTTTGTCTCGTTTTCAATACAAACCATAGGCCCGAGAAAAAGAATCCACAGTATGATTTTCTGTGTACTACATGGTACGTTAATAGTTGTATTATATATTTGCTGTATAACTTCATACAACTGTTATCTCCCCTGTACTGACATACAGTTTGTGTGACTGGTGCAAGTTGGTCTTACAACCACAAAATAAATTTGGCAGAAGTATTTTTCAATACGAAATCACTCGGCAGCAAGGGATAAATGGAAAGAATTTGTACTCTAAGGGGTTTGACAATTATTCTTAAGTTCATCGAAGATAGTAGAGTGCAAAATGTCCGTCAATTTGGCCGTTTTTTGAGTTCTGGTTAGGCTTTCTTCGTTTATCTCGTTTCATTGAAAAGCTGGGCATCAACCCTGGTCTATGTATAGCTGGTTAAACGTTGATTCTATAGAGCAAAGAAATTCTTCAGTAATAACCTAAAAACTCAGCTCGATGTGGCAAATTCCACAAAACAAATGTAGGGTAGGGGAAAAGTAATTGAGCTGAAATCCACAATACCGCGGATAGTAAGTAAGTGTTCTTTATCGCTATGCTTGAAAACACTCACAGGTTAACATGAACAAGAAAAAACAAATGAGAAAAATCACGCCAAACTTGCACACACAGTTCCACAGGAATGGCCCTTCCCTGATTTCATAATAAGGCCGACGTCTTTTACCACATTATATATCTTCCTACGTTTGTAGTTGTTGATATCTCGGGTCATTAACGTTTCAATGGCCTCAGCTATGCTCCTTTGGTGAGCGCGAGAATCATGACTCATTTTTCGCAAGAAAATAGTACAAAGTTCCTGTTTCTTTTTAACCATTTAAAGTTGACCGCTCGACGTGAAAGACGAGACGTGTATTTCGATGGAAAATGGACCGTATATGACAAAAAAAAATCTACATTGTGATGGGGTTTCAAGAACATTGAAGCAATTGTAAAGGGGTTTGCAAGGATTTATTTTGCAACAAAAATGGCATATACCTTGTAGTAATGGTACAAATATTCTTTTTCAGGTGATATATGGATATAACAGGATTATTTGACTATTGGTGGTCGGAGGGGAACCCCATTTTTTATTTCCGGCTGGAACTGGATAACTCTAGTGTGTACCTTAATAGTAAATAATGTACAATTCCTGAAAAATGATTAAGGAAATCTTCCACTAGTTGTGGTCGTCATCTTTTGGGAAAAATCCTGTATGATATAACTATTGTATATCCCTGTTCAGTTGCTTTCCCATCTCCGAAAACACTGATACGCAAAAACAGATCTTGAGTGAAATCCGTATCTGGACCATTTGCATACATGTTATCTTTTAATCTTTGTATTAGATATAAACATTCGTGATCCCAGAATAATGTACTCGTACCGCGGTAATTATGCAAGAAAGGCTGCGCAGTAATTACTGTGCTCCTACCGCGTTGCTGCTGCATTGCTACTGCGCGACCACCGCGTTGCTACCGCGTTGGTGCTGCGCTGGTACTGGGCCTCTACCGCACTGCTACTGGGCCTCTACCGCGCAAGACTTGACTTTTAATGAGAGCGGATCTGTAAGCTTGAGACGTAGTGGTTAGCGGAAATACTGACAATCGGAATTAGATGTATTTATAATTCATACCACGGTCAGGCTGACAAGTCTTCGGCTTGAACCAACAAGAGCTAATTCCTTGAAAGGAAAAAACCCCGAAACAATACTTTTGGCGGGCTTGATAATATACTCGCGTTCCATCATTTATTGCTGATATCATGTGTTGAGAAATGTTAACAAATAAGATGATCAATAAAAGTAATTATCTCCCAATTCAGAGTGCAATCACTCTTTAGACCAACGATCACATATAATTTTACTATCAGCTGTATAGCGTGCTGTCTGAAGGGAATGCTCAAACACTTCGACCGAAGGTTTATATTTATATTCCCCGGTTTCCAGTAAATTACTAGCCACTCCTGTGGCCTTCAACACCACTGTATATTTGAATACCTGGAAAATCTCTGACGAACGTGATACTATATGTTTCACGTCAAAATGAAATATATAAAGATAAAGATAACAGGTAGATAAATTGCGCTATCAGAGCAAGTATATGCGACAACAGATCTCTAGACGAAATAACAAAATAATATAGAATGATTCAAGTTTAACCTAATATATTATCCGTGTTTTAACGCATATGTTCTAGTCGAGATTTATCTCGCCACAGAAAAGTATATTTATGTCGAGCATACGCATTCCCAACCATTTAAACCTTCAATTGAAGGCAGCTCGATTACATTCTCGAAGCAAGTCGACTTTTTCGAGGGGGATCCAGATAGTCTTGTGCTTCGAGAGGAACCGGAAGCAAACCGGGACAACAATCGATAGAGATAAACCGGGACCCTTGGAGATATCGGTTCTACTCGTTAATCGAGAAATCGTCTCGATCGATTGGACGTGACCCCTAAAGAATCCTCAAAAAGGCATTGTTCAACGCAAAACCCTTTAGAAAGGATTAAAATCTCCCAAAATGAGTATGGTTCTATGCAGTCGTAGATGTCTCCATATAGAACCAAACAGGGTTTCAGTTGTGCCTCGAAAAAAGTGGAGAGCGCTTTGAGACTGCAAAATGGTTCTTTATAGAGCCATATCTACGTTGGTGTAAAGAGGGTTCTACACTGTCAAAAAGGATGAAGTAACTGAGAAAGAATTTTGTTGTGCAACAAATGTGCAACATGCCATGAATCGTGTGATCGTACGTGTAATGGTTGTTTTGACCGTTTGATTAATGATCTGTCACATCTGTAAGATGGAGTATATGATCAGAGTGACTATGTCTGTCTGACGTTGTTTATTGAAACTTTCTACTACTACTGTGAGAACCATTTTCCCCTGAGAATGTAGATCATCGTCACAATTCGACGTTATAATTTGCGACTTGTTCTCCCCTTCCATATTTTTTATGTTTATGCTTTTATTTGCAGACAGCTGTCAAAAATACATTAATAACAGCAAAACACCTGGTTTATACTCGGTGCGTCACGAACCAAAATCTACAATCGCCTGAGATTAACAATAATTCTATACGGCAGTTTCAAAAAATTGTCGATGTGTTCTCACACCAAGTATCTACCTCCAAAACATAAATGTGTTGCCATGCAACAAAATAGATAACAATAAACCGATGCCCGACAGCATATCTGAAACTTTTTTCCCTTCCATTTTAGGTTTCTCCATAGAAGGCAATTGTGTAGTCCATATGATGGACTAACCCTACCAGGCCTGGAATGCCCCTCCACCCCTACCAAAATTCCTACACTGTATCTGATACAAGTCTAACTATCTGGCACTTCGTGACTTCATAATATATCCCATTCAGGTCATTTTGAGCCTTCGGGCACAGGGTCATGGATGAATCAAACTGGCGGTAATGAACGTGTGACTGATGTTACTCCATGTTAAGGTGTTTACTCCATCAGACGTCCATGATGCTCATCCATTAACATCAGATGAGTTGTTTGAGCTGATCTGTCATCACAGCTTCCGAGCTAGCCTATCTAATTCCGCTTAAGCCGGTGCTAGGGGCCGTGTGGATACTTCATCGTCTACACATGAACAGCTCCAATAAAAGCGCGGCTGAGATACTAAGGCTACATCGTATTCTCAGATCTGAATGTTACGTCGTATTTGTTAGGTGCCGATGAATACTTTCCTGTAGAGTCATACGCTTGCTTTTTAGCCGCCAGACGTTGTCAATTTTTCTCACCTCTTTCATATCGCTCCAATTCTTAAAAAAGTTCGACCTTTTAGGCATAAAAGGAAAACATTTGTGGTACTTCACAACAGATTATTATTTTCTATTTTCTAATAGTTTTCTTTTTGGGAGACAATTGTATAAAAGAAAAAAGACACCTCTTTTCGCAAGTTGCGTTGAATAATTACTAGAATATGACGTCTCGTTGGCGTCATCAGGGCGGCCATGTTGTTTTTTGCTACATTTCACAGCTTGACACCGCCGGTCCGGACCTCTGTAATCAAAAAAACCCCAAGCCTGAGAAAAAGCAAATAAGGCGATAAAATACAATTAATGCTATTTTCTGAACAAAGAGATAATAGGAAGTGTAGACAGTGAAATAGCAATATATATCATCAGGTGTTGCACCTAAGAAAGGATATTCCACACACAGAAATATCTGCAATGCCACTCTCCCATGTGAACGGCTGTTTTCATCTGACGACGATACAGCTCGCCAATCCCCAGTGTACGAGTTGTCACAGCGAAACAGCTCACCAATTACCAATATACGAGCATTTCCATCATAGCTCTCTAGATTTGTATCTAATACCGTTTATGCCGGTGCTAGGGGCCGTGTGGTCATATCATCCAACTTGCCACATGAACAGGTACAATAAAAGCGTACCGGAGATACAACACATATCACTAATCGTTAGATTCTTGGTATGTGCTTTAACCGTAACCGTAAGGCTATACGGTGAAGTCATGTGTCTCTGTCAGTATGTCGGCACCTCTCCCCACTTCCCTTATATGTGTTGTAATTTTTACCTGTATATGACGAGATTCTGCTGGTGGATGTTTCGTCCCCGAGGCCCGCTCCCTGTACAGACCTTTTGGTCTTTGATATATGTTGACATTTGTGGGAAGTTGATTCTGGGTCGACATCGGGTCTTAAAGACTAGTCTTTTGTGTTAAATGCCGTCATTTTCATCTGACGACGATACAGCTCACCGCTCCCCAGTGTACGATTTGTCACAGCGAAACAGCTCACCAATTACCAATATACGAGTTGTCAGAGCATTTCCATCATAGCTCTCTAGATTTGTATCTAATATCGCTTGTGCCGGTGCTAGGGGCCGTGTGGTCATATCCAAGTTGCCACATGAACAGGTACAATAAAAGCGTACCTGAGATACAACACATATCACTAATCGTTAGATTCTTGGTATGTGCTTTAGAATAGGTTAACCGTAAGGCTATACTGTGAAGTCATGTGGCTCTGTCAGTATGTCGGCACTTCTTCCCACTTCCCTTATATGTGTTGTAATTCAGAATGACGCGTGGTAAATAGAAACAAATGATTTCTTTACAGCAATTTTTTTTCAAACGCCGGGACCGTTGATTCGGGCAACTATATTATGGTCGGACACACACGACCAAATTGCCATCCATAGAATACAGGTCTGCCATCCATAGAATGATGCTGGGTCGACATCGGGCCTTACAGACTAGTCTTTTGTGTTAAATGCCGTCATTTTCATCTGACAACGATACAGCTCACCAATCTAATACCGCTTGTATCTAATACCGCTTATGCCGGTGCTAGGGGCCGTGTGTTCATGTCATCCAAGTTGCCACATGAACAGGTACAATAAAAGCGTACCTGAGATACAACACATATCACGAATCGTTATATTCTTGGCATGTGCTTTAGAATAGGTTAACCAGAAGACTATACTGTGAAGTTATGTGGCTCTGTCAGTATGTCGGCACCTCTTCCCACATATGTGTTGTAATTTCAGTCAATGATGCCTCTTACATGTGCATACAGACTCCAGAAATGTACAATCTTAATCGAGATTTGTGACAAGGTGAATATGTGATAACTATATGTTCGGAAGACTATGGGTAGGCAATGGCGATTGATCGTCCAAAAATGAACATGTTTTGTACAAGCAGCTGAACGAACAGAATTAAATACCAATTTACAGTGTTGGAAGCAAATTCACTTACCCTACTCTGAACGCTCAATAGCATAAGTATGCGATCTTCGATTTTATTGGAGGGACAAACTACAGATGTTCAGCGAACAATTGTGACAACCATCATTACCTATTCAATCTAACTTTTTATATCGTTGACCAGATTTCAGAACAATAATCACAATTCAACAGGAGGATTGGCTACCAACAACAACAACTGTTATCTGAACTGTATTCATATGGAAGTTCTATGGCACCACGGTTTTACTTCAATCAATAGCAAATAGAGTAAGCTGAGCGTACATTGATCCTTCCATCACAATGCTGAATTGTGAACAATGCATAATGATGAGTCATATCGCATCTGGCGTGTGTTTGCCAGTCCCAATATAAGTTGACTGCGAGTGTGTTGAGGTTGCATTTTAAGTACAAAGTCGCATATCATTGATTCTTGATAGTTCAAATAACTGGATCAACCCTTCGAAGTAACGCATTGTATGTGTGACCCTGAGGCTCAACTGTTCTTGTACTGTACAAACTCCAAGCATTATGGGACATTTCACAATAGAAACAATCCATTGAAATCCACATTAGCTTACGACGTCAATTTATTTTATTCTCGATGCACAAGTGCTTGATAAATATGTGAACAGACTATACTGGCAAGTCGAGCAAGTCGTGGGGAGGGCGATGGGATCGTAAAAGGAAACAATACCCTCATATCGTTATAAAAATGTCAACCTCCGATACGTTGATACCTGTTTCGTTTACAACACGGTTTGTTTTACAACCGATTAATTATCGGCTAAGTGAGCGGAAATCCCATTACCATTGTGTGATATTTTTCCCGATCGACTCTTTACTTCTGTCTTTTTCTTCTCCCGCGCTGTTGCTTGTTTTGAGTTTTTGTGTTCTAGTAGCAGTCTTTTTTTTTAACAGACTGCTGCTTTGACGAAATCGCATGTCTAATTCTTTCTTTTTTGTCGTGTTTACGCTTCAATGTTCTCCAGAATTAATGCTATTTTCTGAACAAAGAAATAATAGGAAGTGTAGACAGTGAAATAGCAATATATATCATCAGGTGTTGCACCTAAGAAAGGATATTCCACACACAGAAAGATCTGCAATGCCACTCTCCCATGTGAACGACCATGCATTATAGCTTTCGTCTTCATATCAGGTGGACTCAAGATAGACCTGCATAGTTTATCTTTATCACGGCGTAACGTTGCTGTGCAGACTTCAACAAACCTCGAGGATGTAATACGCGACTTGCGTTCTACAAGCCCTTCTCACGATTTGGCCTGAGTTTGAGTTATCCTTTTAATCTCAGCTGCTGAAACAGGGGTTGTTTGTGACGAAATGACAAAGAAAATGCGAAATGACGTCATCAAAGCGGCCATCTTGGATTTTTTTACATTTTCTGGTAGAGCTTGACCCAAGGGTATAATGTGATACGTTTCAGCTCCCTAGCTCAAGGGGTAAAAAAAAATAATTAGGGGGGCCATTTCGCCCCCCCCCCCCAGGCCTGGACAGGTCCCAAAAAGCCCAGGCCAGATAGGGTTAATACGTAGGCAATAGGTTTGCCCCAGTAGGTGCATTCACGCCCGATTCCAGGGGTACAATCGTGACTTTTGTGGTTTGTTATCTCCCTTTTCTGCCAATGTCTGAAGCATAGGGCAGATTTTTACTATTGATATAAAACTGGTGAAATATGCATCAAATTATCTCATTTGATAATCTTGCTCCTAGAGGCTTCTCATGCCTGTGGCATCCCTATAGGTTCCACTGCATGAAGATATAATTATCTCATAATTAGATTACCTTCATGCCACCTTCTATCCAATAGTCTGTTAAGGGAAGCTTGAAACAATCATGGCCCCTCACTGCTGCTATTAAGTCGACTTTTGGATATAGGAATCGCCTGGTCATACCTTTTGAAGTGTTTGCACAGAAGTTGGTTGTATGGTTCATACGCATACATTCTGCGGTACTTCAGTGGACAAGGTTCATCCATCATCACCTTTTTCTTCAGGGGAGTTCTCTATGGAATATTATGTGCCTTCTAGAGCCTGTGTGATACAGTTTTGAAGAATGGAATGAAATAACAGAAAAATGTTGAAGGCATAAAAGCACTAATATACGAAATTGAGCACTTTTAGAAAGTCAATTGTCAGCATGCTCAAAATAAAGTACTAACTCAACAAATAAACTCAAACAACCCTTTCCAGCATAATGAGATCGTAGCTTGTGAAATTCTTGTGAATTTTCTGTACAAGTTTTTTTTTCACTTGTATCTCACCCTTTTCCACAAAATGTGCTAACATTGATACAATCAATGGCAGCAAGGTACGTGCAAGTTCCATGTTGCCCTTTGCCTGCTGGACATTCACAATGTGTGTTAAAATGTACAAAAAAACGTACCTGAGATACAACACATATCACGAATCGTTAGATTCCTGGTATGTGCTTTAGAATAGGTTAACCAGAAGACTATTCTGTGAAGTCATGTGACGCAGTCAGTATGTCGGCACCTCTTCCCACTTCCCTTATATGTGTTGTAATTATGGACGTCTGATTTTTCTCCAGGTAACCGTAGTTTGAAGTTGTAAGAAACCGGAGAGACAATTTATGGGTAAGATATCAATAACTATGCAATAGAACTAGAACATTAAAAAGAACGTATTCAATGTATACTGATATGAGCACACATTGGGTAGCCAGCTACCAAGATCATCAAAAGCTTTAAAATGTTGGCAAATAAAAATAAATTACTCCATTTCTGTGACAGACTGTTGCAGGTCTGTTGGGTAAAACCATCCAAGAAATGGTGTGGTATCTGACCAGTCATGTTACCCAGGGGCAGATTGAAGTCCCATCAGACTAACCATGAGTTTGTGAAATTATAGTCAGATATCACATCATCACCTGGACTTTTTGCCTATTCTATGTTCATGCAAGTTTTTCCTTCATGACATAGGCCTACGCTCTGTTATTTAGGTATCCCCAGTGTACGAGTTGTCACAGCGACACAGCTCACCAATTACCAACATACAAGTTGTCAGAGCATTTTCATCATAGCTCTCTAGATTTGTATCTAATACCGCATATGCCGGTGCTAGAGGTCATGTGGTCATTTCATCCAAGTTGCCGGATGAACATGCAGGTACAATAAAATCGCATCTGAGATACAACACATATCACGAATCGTTAGATTCTTGGTATGTGCTTTAGAGTCGCTTAACCAGAAGACTATACTGTGAAGTCATGTGGCTCTGTCAGTATGTCTGCACCTCTTCCCACTTCCCTTATGTGTTGTAATTTTTAGCTGTATATGGCGAGATTCTGCTGGTGGACGTTTTGTCCCCGAGGCCTGCCCCCTGTACAGGCCTTTTGGTGGAAAGTTGATGCTGGGTCGACATCGGGCCTTACAGACTAGTCTTTTGTTTTAAATGCCGTCATTTTCATCTGACTCCGATGCAGCCCACCAACCCCCAGTGTACGAGTTGTCACAGCGACACAGCTCACCAGTTACCAATATACGACTTTTCAGAGCATTTCCATAATAGCTCTGTAAATTTCTATCTAATACCGCTTATGCCGGTGCTAGTGGCCGTGTGGTCATGTCATCCAAGTTGCCACATGTACCTGAGATACAACACATATCACGAATCGCTAGATTCTTCGTATGTGCTTTAGAACAGGTTAACCAGAAGACTATACTGTGAAGTTATGTGGCTCTGTCAGTATGTCGGCACCTTTTCCCACTTCCCTTAATGTGTTGTAATTCCTATAACAATACCTTCTTCTACATTGTTGTCTGGACAATTCCAGTCATGTGCATATCTGATTTAGCCAGTAACAGTTCCCCCTTCGTCAATGCCTTCAAGCCTGGCGTCCCTTCCTTGTCAATTCCTGTCCTATATTCAAAGCAGCTCTCAATGTTTGACCTCCTTATCTAAGGAAGTTTGATCCGATGAGACGTTTGAAGTTGCTGGAACCCATGCGCAGGCAAATTAGGTATGATTGGGGCCGGTAAGAATATTGGGTTAGCTTTGAAATTTTGATTCCGGTCTTGGTTCAGACCTTAGTCTGCAAAAAAAAATAATGTAGCAAATTAAAATATATTGTCAATGTGTAGCCATGGGTGTGATTAATAATTTGCATACCCCATAACAGTCAACATGCCAGACATGAGACATGCACACCATGGTTTATTAGAAGTAGCAATTTCCACAACCATTTCTGGTAATACCCTGTTTATTGTTGGATTATGTGCTTGTAACCAGATTGATGTCACCTTCAAATTCTCAATATCTTGAAAATTCATACAAGTATGTTGCCTTGGTGCAATATCTGACGCCAAACATCTCCGAACATGTTTTTACTTTGTCAATTGATGGTGCACTAGATGCCACTCTTTTAAAATTTAAATTCGGTGACATTTACGAGCTAACAAGAATGCCCTATTTCTCGTTTTCAAAATATGCAAGTTTGATTAACTATGGTCACTATGAGTTACACAAAGTATATATGATCTATAATTTTTTAACAGAACATGATATCTTGTAAATTATTTCAAACACATGACAGCAAGTCTTCTGGTCCCTATATCTCTCTATAACGGTCCCTTTTTAAACCCCTTTTGAATATATTCTTTGTCAGGAGTGAGGTCTGGTATACCAAAAATTTACAGTTCACACATATTTTTCATGATGTTTTTATTATAATATTTAAGGGTTTTGCAACCACGCAGAATTAGCCCAAATCCCAAATGATACCACTAGGATTTTTTCCAAATAACTTCAGAAGAAGGAGTTGTTTTGACATGAAATTTTCAAAGCTCGTAGAAGTGGTTATGATCTACCAAATAATTGTGCACCCCTGTTGGCTGACCTGTATCTGTTCTCTTATGAATATGACTATATGCAGGCCCTTTCAAAAACCGATCCATTCAAAGCCCGTTCCTTCTCATTCACCAAACGCTATATAGACGATCTTCTCGCTGTGGATAATCGCTATATAAATGACGCAGTGAAGGATATATATCTACCATCACTGGATTTGAAGGAAACTACAGATAGCCCTACAGGCACATCATATTTAGATCTCTATCTCTATAAAAATGAAGCGGGCATTCTCTCTCGTCGATTTTATGACACAAGAGATGATTACAATTTCGACATCGTAAACTATCCCTTTCTGGACAGTAATATTCCAGTGGGACCTGCATATGGAGTATACATATCTCGCTTAGTAGCATTTGCTAGATCCTGTGTTAAATGTGACGATTCTAATCAACGTCACAAAACATTGTTGCCGAAACTTATAAAACCGGGCTATTCCACCAAGCGCCTCCACTCAAAGTTTCTGAAATTTGGCGATACATATCGCATGCTGATAGCAAAATACGAACGTAGCGTGCAAGATCTATGGCGCTACGTTTCGTAACTTGTGTCTAATTCCGCTTAACCCGGGGCTAGGGGCCGTATGAACCATGTACTTCTAGATCCTCATGGTACTCATATGAACAGTCACAATCAAAGCGTGACTGAGATACATCATTCTTTAGATGACGACTTTACAACGAATATTATGGAATAAGAATACTGATCAGCGATACGGATTTGATATTTTTGGAACATCATGATGTCTTGCCGGCATCATTGAAAACTGTTGACCGCTTCTCGCTTGCAGGAAACAAGCCTATGTTTATGTATACTATGATTGTCTTTTTGAATTTGGTGCTAATACTGTTATATGGAATATGGAATAGGTCTTTGGATTATGGACGCGGATATTCTCTAATGGACGACGGCTGGATTATGAATGACGGACTAGACGCTTGTAATTATAGAGGAGAAGGAAGCAATTTCCTACAATCTACACGAAAGAGTTCAGAAATGGTAAAATCAAAATAGAATAGAACATATTTTTGAGAAAATGGGAATCAAAATAAAAAAATGAAGTAGAAATGTGTGACAAAGTACAACCTGAAAATGACTATTATCTGTATATTTCTCATTACAAGCGTCTAGTCCGTCATTCATAATCCAGCCGTCGTCCATTAGAGAATATCCGCGTCCATAATCCAAAGACCTATTCCATTTCCATATAACAGTATTAGCACCAAATTCAAAGACAAAAGTATACATAAACATAGGCTTGTTTCCTGCAAGAGAGAAGCGGTCAACAGTTTTCAATGATGCCGGCAAGACATCATGATGTTCCAAAATATCAAATCCGTATCGCTGATCAGTATTCTTAATCCATAATATTCGTTATAGAGTCGTCATCTAAAAATGATGTACCTCAGTCACGCTTTGATTGTGGCTGTTCATATGAGTACCATGAGGATCTTGAAGTACATGGGCTCATACGGCCCCTAGCCCCGGGTTAAGCGGAATTAGACACATGTTACGAAACGTAGCCCCATAGATCTTGCACGCTACGTTCGTATTTTGCTATCAGCATGCGATATGTATCGCCAAATTTGAGAAAATTTGAGTGGAGGCGCTTGGTGGAATAGCCCTGTTTTATAAGTTTCTGCAACAATGTTTTGTGACGTTGATTAAAATCATGACATGATGCTGCATTTTGGGGTTGTCGCGAAGTTTGTGTTCGCCATGACACGTACCGTGCACAATCATCTGCACGCAATGCATTGTGGTTATATTCAATTCAACCGTTTTGTTTACAGATATACACTATTCATGGAATAACTTATAATGCGTGTTTGTCTTTGACAATGGCGTCAATTGGAAGCTTGGTTACCTTATTTTGATATAAATCCATGAAAATAACTACCTTTTCTAAGGTGATGTTGATGTGCTTCGGAAAGTAAGGCCCGCCTTGGGTCCAGTCTCACGCGGTATTGGACTGAATCACGCAATTTCATATTACCACGCACTGAAATTTGATTATAGTAATGCTATTGTAATAATTTTTTGAAGTTGCTTTCCGTTTGTTTATGAGTATAGGAAAATCGACTCTCACACTTGCCCGCACGCTTTTCATGAGATATTTTTACTACAAATACACACCTTGTAAAGTAGTTGTTTAGTGAAATAACAGCGATCGACGAAGAACAGTCATGGGTCATCTGAAAGTACGAAAGAGGAAGAAATTTGGTTGCCGGACAGGTCGGCATACGTACACTAACCAACAGCTTCGGAAATCCAAACAGATGGCTACGAGGAAGGAGAATATGGCTAAAATAAAACAAACCTTCTTTTATGCAAATCTGATGACAGTAGCTGCATGCAGTTGACTTTGACAAAGCAGAGGGAACCAACGACACAATTCCGTGAGGGTTATAAACTAATCCATCTGGATTCGCCTTTTAGCTTCTTGCAGCAGGTAATGTGGATAAGGCATCAGTCAAAGCCATGGTGTGATATGAGACATACTTCTGGAATTATTTCATTCCCAAAGCATGAAGTATACGGTCATATATGTATCATACATGTATTATAGACAAGGTGAAGTCACAAAGGTGAAGTCACAACTTCTCACAAGTCATCCTTCCATTTTGCATTATCTCCAGGTTGGCAATAATTTGTGAACAGAATGTGGTTTTGGTGCCAATTATAAAGAAATAGGTGTTGGAGGTATACCTATCGTCATTATTTTGATATTGTAAGGTTGGTTCATATTATCATTCCGTTAATTTTAAGTTGTGAGTTGAGAATCTCAATAAAGGATATCAGTACTTGCCTTTCATTTCCCCGTGGTAATGTTTTCTGTATTGTGGAACTATCCCATTTCATACAAAGTAAATACAGTCTAGCTCATATTTAAGGTGCCTGCATATAGCGTTGTTTGTGATATAGGGCGGGTGATATGATGTCCCCAAAAATCATAAATGCATATCATTTCGTCCTTTTTATAAGGGGGTTCAAATTTGGTCCCCCAATAACAGTGTAATAGAGAGGTTACCGTGTATAGTACTGTAGTCTACATATTACATATCAGATCGTAACTTCAAGTGATAATGTCTATCTAGGTTACCAGTCATGTTACCCTGTGTGATAAGGTCCTGGCCATGGCCTGAAGTCAAGAGGACTGTATTAAACTTGTTGGTGCAACAAAGAACAGTGGTTTGGCGTCCACCCTCACCACATTCTGTCTTGGGTGTGCAGAACTAGTTCGGCTCGAAACATCTCCTAAAATCACATTGTGTGATCTCAAACTGTTCTGTTTGGAGCCATATAACATCAGGTGGCGGATGTGCCAAACTTAACGAGACAATGACTACCATGGGTGTCTCGGGATTATCACGGAAAATCTTCACAAAGTTATAGATGAACATTGGGAAATGTTGGGAGAAGAAAGTGAAGGAGGAGACAGGTTTATCTGCCGAAGAGGAAAGACGACATGCGTTGGACAACAATACCGACATGCGTTGGACAGCAATACCATGCACGAGGGTATTTCGGCCATTTCTGTAGAGTGTGATGGGGGCTGGAGTAAAACAATTCATAAGATACTAGATACAAAATATAAATATTTGAAACTGGTACAAAAATATAAACACTAGCCGAGATGGCCATTTGTCAACTTTGAAAACAAGGTAATAAAAACAATATACATGAGTACACCTATAATGCTTCAGGTGGGGTTAAAGTGATTCGTGAATTGAATAGTAAAAAAAATCTACACCTCGGAGTGAGGAACAAGACATCCCAAACCTGTTCATATGCAGAAAAAGAGGAAAAGGCCCCAATGAACATGAGTGCCATAAACTGGTGGAGGGAACAAGGGTCCCAACCGCCTGACAAAGAATGTTAGGGTCCGCCTCTGTACCATTCTGCGGTGTGCAATCATAATGACATCAAGGGAAACAGACAAACCGGCTGCAATAAAGAAATTAGAACATAATATCAAGAACTGTCTAAATCATGTATTCGGCAACCATGAAAACTGCAACAAAGATGTGTGAAAGTACAAGAAGAGAGCCACGAATATGGTGATGGCAAGAATAAAGCCGAAGAGAGTGAACGAGAAGAAGCTACTAAGACTGGAGTAAGAGATGAGAAAACTGAATTCAGTTTGTCAGGAAACGTATAAAACATCTTCGGATTAACAACCAACAAAAGGAGTGAATCCCTGGTAAGTATGTTACATGCATATTTTACGATTTTATATTATTTGATTGATACAAAATTACCAATGAATTGTCATGTCATCTCCTCTGGCACATCTGTTCTCTCTATGAGCAAATCCCGTTGGGTGGTGTTGTCACATCACAGAAGACAAGTGCACTCACATCATGGGACATAATTTATATCCTTCATTTCAGTTGAAGTATTCATACTGGTCAAGAGTGTTTGAAACACCTAAACATTTTGTACTTCGTCTTCTTTCTGACATTAATATGGCTCAGCAGGCTGAACAGGAGGTTCAATATGATGGGCATAAGTAAACCTTCATTGTGGACCATCTGCTTCGGGATTATGTGGAGAAGTCTCTTTTCTTTAACCCAAGTAAAACATACATACACATGTTAGCATCACCTGTCCAAAAACCATATGTAATAAGCTTATAATGTAATTCAGCAATATTAATGTGTCAAAACAATAAATCTTCTTTATTATGGCAATAGAATATTTGAAGTATATTATCCTCAGCATATGATTGTTAATATTTCTATGTGTAGACATATGCATAAATATATCATGAAATTTCTCTTCATTACATTGTTTCCATGTAGTTTGGTGGCACCTGTTTCATTCAGTATTCATGTGTATATAATTAACTGTACTAACTGAAGTTGTTCTGTAGGGGGTTAATATGATCTCATCAATATGCACGAGATTGATAAAAATAATAACATGCAAAATTTATGTCTACATGTTCTCTAACTTCCTTTCTCCTATTTTATTTTGTACTTGTACATAGTTTGCTGGTGTTCCTTCATGTAATGTGTCCTGGTGATGATTAACGCTGCTGTTCGTCTACTTTTGGAACGCTGGAGATCTTGACTGCTGAGTAAGGTAATTTTACAATGTTGTTAATTTTATTTAGTAAAGTTTCTCATCACAATTTTGCCTTCATTACATTGCTTACTAACTGTATTGCAGCTGCAGAAAATTTGAGTTTCTAATGCTGTGCCGTTTGGAAAATATGGAAGAAAGTATATGTGTGGTAGCGTGGTATACAAAGCCCTTAACAGTTTCGCATTCATATTGCATCAAGACAACCTGACTTATGTGTTTCTGAATTCTGAACTTATTGTAGTTTGTTAATTTCAAGACACTGAGACTTGGTGGAGTGTTTGTTAATCAAGTACTGGAATCTAAGTTGTAGGGCATGTACACATCCTGGGGACAGCAATCATCATGAAGATATTGTCAACAACGGCATTGCATGGGCATCGCATCAATGTAGATCATGAGATATTGAAACCGTCAGCACATCGGCGACAGAGATAAACAATAATCAACGATTACGCTCAAGAAATTTGATAACGAAACCTCTCGATAAGACTCTCCTTTCGCCCGGTTGATATGGTATTTCGACGGAGAAGTTTCCATTTTGACTGCAAAACCTTTTGACAGAGATATATCTGTTCTCTTATTTATTCAGTACCTGTGAGACTGTATTTACATTTTGCCACATACCACTCAAACTCGGAGGTAGGAAATTCATAGCTGATATTATTTATTACTGCTTATATAACCCATCACTTCATGTGCTGGACCGACTTGTACCCCTAGGTTCAATGTAGCAGATTTTGTTCCCTGCATGCTGTCGTGACTCGTCATACAGATTTCTAGTCTCAGATTTATAGTTGCGCTTCAGCTGTCCTCTCCATTCAAGGCCTTGCTGCTTTTCAGTCATCTTGTTCTCAAGTTAAATCCCTACTGCAGTTGGGTTGCTGTGCCCAAAGACTTCATGGAGGATACGGTAACCGCCCGTAGCCGTAGATTCTTTAGTCTAATTGATGAGGTATTAGATTAGCTCCCTGTCATGTGACCGGTATCAGAACCTCCTTTCAATCCAGATGTTAGCAAATCGAAAAATATCAGTTTGACGACGGGTCAGTCTGAGGTGAATTTTTCCGGCTGGCCTACATATTGCAACATGGCACTTGGAGAAACAGGTGGATAATATCTGTCTGTCACCTTTCACGTATATTTTCCCTAGAGATTTAGACATTTGTTTTATGTTGTCTTATTTAGGTGGGTACTCGGATTAATAATTCTGGCCTATTCCAACCGACTGAGAAGTGTAAGTGTTGGGAAACACTGACGATGTTTGGCGATTAAAATGCAAACATACGACTCAACAAGAAAGCCTCCTTCGGCATCTCACATTCAGACTATAATACCGATTATTATAAGATGTAGCCTTGGTATTTCAATCGCGGTTTTATTCGAGCTGTTCATGTGGAAACTTTGAGGTAACCACTCAGACTCTAGCACCAGCTTAAGCAGAAATAGGTACGCTAGCTCTGAAGCTATGATGACAGATGAGCTCAAATAGATAACTCCTGCGATTGTTAATGGTTGACCATCGAGGGCGTCTGATGGGGTAAACGCCCCAACATGGGGAGAACAAGGTACATTGGTGAGATATATATGAGGTGAAAAAGAATGAGGCTCTTTATTAAACATGGTCGTATATAGGCAAACTTATGTAGTGCAGTTTCTCCCCCAAGACATATCGATTTCTGATGATATACATATACGCATAGGTACACACTTGAATAACTGTCGCCCACTGATGGAAGCTTAAAATACAAGCGTCTAGTCGGTCATTCGATATTCAGCCGTCGTCCATTAAAGAATTTCCGCATCCATAATCCAAAGACCTAACTCATATAATTGCATTAGCACCAAATCAAACGAATAAATAATAGTATACAGAAACTAGGATAGTTTCCTGCAAGACACCCTGATGTTCCAAAAATATCAACTCCGTATCGTTGATCAGTATTTTTAATACATACGTTGTAAAGTCGTTATCTAGAGTATGATGTATCTCAGTCACGCTTTGATTGTTCATATGAACACTTTGAGGATCTCGAAAGGCATGGGTTCATACGGCCACTAACCCCGGGTTGAGAGAAATTAAACACAAGTTAAGAAACATAACGCCATAGATATTGCACGCTGCCCTCGTATTTTGCTATCAGCATGCGATATGTTTCGCCAAATTTGAGAAACTTTTAGCGGAGGCGCTTGAAGATATAACCCTGTTTTATAAGGTTCTGCAATAACGTTTTGTGACGTTGATTAAAATCCTCAGATTTGCCCAGGATCTAGCAAATGCTACTAGGCGAGATATGTATACGCCATATGCAGGTCACTGGTATATTACTACCTAGATAGGGATAGATTACGATGTCGAAATTGTAATCATATCTTTTGTCGTAAAGTCGACGAGAGAGAAGGCCCGCTTCATTTTTATACAGATCTAAATAAGTTATGTCGTTAGGGTTATCTGTAGTTTCCTTATAATCCAGCGAAGGTGGATATATATCCTTCACTGCGTCATTTATAGAGCGATTATCCACAGCAAGAAGATTGCCTATATAGCGTTTCGTGAATGAGAAGGGACAGGATTTGAAATAGTCTGTTTTTGAAAGCGTCTGCATATAGTCGTATTCATAAGAGAACATATATATAGGTCATCAAAAGGGTGCACAATAAGTACCCTTTGGAATACCTATATACTGTTGATATAATGTATTGCCAAATTGCACATAGGTATTACTAATGAGAAGTTCAAGCAACTCTATAAACATCCCCTGAATGATATCCCTTGTATGTAGTGGAGCTAAAGAATACTTTTTTGGCTTCTGACATTAATGTAGCGGCGATCAGTTTTATTGAACACCGATACTATTAATGAACTTAGACTGTCAATAAGGTCCTGATGTGGGATTGTGGTATAGAGAGCCGAGAAATCCATGTGGATACATATCTGTAGGGTATTTATCCTTTCGCATGACATTTTGAATTTTCGATACCCGCATGCATTCAATGCCGGAGTTCTTAGTAATAGTGGCACAATACCTTTCCCAAAATGTTTTTCCCTCCCGAAGGGCTCTCGTCAACAGGGATGAAAGAAGCTTGGTGGTGCAGCTTCTAGAACCAGCTATGAACCTGGGTTTGTAATGGTAAATTATGCACTTTGGGAGTACACTTTCGGTATATCGTTATGAGTGGTTGGACGGCAAATACGTCTTTCCTTGAGAAACGTTTTGTGGTTGTTAAATAAATCTTCCAGTGTGAGTGCTGTTTGGGAGTAAGTAGACGTATTCAGCAATAGTGTGCTTATACTCAAACCTTTAATCAGCATCTGGTAATCGTAATACATATAAAAATAATATTATTTTGAGCTTGTCTGCTGGGACTATGACGAATTTACTCTGGGGATTTTCTAGGGGTGCAGTCCACACTTGCCATGTTTTCGCACAAAGTGGCCCTTCCTAATTTTATAATAAGAAAAGGTTGCCCATATTTGAGAGCATGGTATTTATTCTTGCCTTTCTACTAACTGATATCTATAATATCACCTTGTAGGGTATAACCAAACGAGGTTATTACAATTGCTTGTTGATCCCACCTATGCGCCACTATAGAGTTAATCGTGCCCAAAATGAATATCTGGCAGGCCAAAATCCGAACATTTTCATCGAGCGAAAATGATGATTCCTTTATAGCGATAAAATTTTACAAAAACAGGAACAGGAAGTTGGTCGACCCCCTGTTTTTTCGCCATTTTAAAATGTCCGTTGTACGGGAAACACTTCAACATGCATAAAAAGAAAGTCATTTCATACGTTTTCTCTGGGTTGTGGGTCGAATTTTCATACAGTTTACGGTGTGTTTTTTTTCAGAAAAATCGAGGAAACATTGAGGGCGATTGCACGTCTTTCCTTTTCAATCTCAATAGCTCACTTGTCCTTTGAAATAATGGCACGAGTGTGGCCATTCAGAAAATATATACTTTTACAGGACCTTTGTTAAAGATGTTACATCTATTAATTACCGAAGACGCGAACCCATCCCTGTTTTTAGCCGCCCATCATTTTGGTGTGGACTGCACCCTAGAACTTCTTGCGAGTCTCAGTACTCATTTTACTTGGAGAAGGGTACTACTGTCAATACGGCGAATAGTTTCAACGACCTTGTTTTTGGTTGGATCCAGCCAGTCAGCGAGTACTGTAGGTTCAACTGTTTCTCGCTTTAACCAGTCATTGACATACTCTTCCAGTGCAGTCAGGATATATCTTCTGGTCGGCGTTCAGGTTTAGTTTTCAGCCCTCTATAATTAGGTCCTTTTAAACTCGTCCTGGGTTTCTCCACGGCATCAGTCTTTAAATTCAAGGCAAGGTTTTTATGATCTCCAGCACTTTATAGATGGGTTTCATCCTCTTCGTTCGCCCTGTATTTACTCACTGGAATATAGTCCCAGTCAGTTCAAGATGGTCGAGTTTTCGGTCCATTCGAATCTTTTAACGCTATTATGAGAATACGCCTGCTCTCTGGCTTTGAAGAAATGGTATTTTAGTTATAACAATATTTAGAATTAATTGACTTGAAAAAGGACCGCTTTTTATCAACCAAGACTTTGCAAATACCTTGTGCACTATTACCAAGAGTAGCAATAAATTCGGCTCACTCAGGCAACTTGTTATGCGGTGTTCTGGGCTGAATATTCATAATCTTCTGGAACTCCTAGGAACTCCAGGGCATAATTATTTTCCCTACCCCTCGCCATGTTAAACGATACGATTGCATTAAAATAAATCTACTTAATGAATTCAGACTAATAATTTCCGGATACTCTATTTATTCTTGGTCGATACCACCTACAATATATGAAAACTCGATGTAGACCAATCGACCTGAAACAATGCCGAAGGGGGTGCCCGATTTGACCTACTTTCAGGATGCAGACAATACTGGATTTCCATAGGCTGTAAATAATATCAGTGCTCGTTAATTACTCCATTTGTGTGAAATTTACAGATAATATATCGAACTCAATCCCCAGTTTTTAGCTACCATCACTTTATATGAATATCAACAAATCGATATCATGCAAGAGTGGTCAGCGTTCAAGTTCTTCATGTCGTCTTCACAACACTACAGATGTAGGTCCGATAGTCTGCCTTCCTAACATACGTCATCGTAATTACATACATGGTGTTACGACCATGTGTTAATGTGGGAACCGCCAATGGATGAAGTAATACCAACAGACAATACCAGAGCAAAAAACAATCATGACACACTTATTTTCCCTCACCCATAATGGGCATAGCATAGACAGGTGCTACGTCATAAAAGATAATGAAAAACAGAAAGATTTTGTGATGTCAAGGATTAACAATCAAATATTTATTTACAATACTAAAATCATATAAGGTCAATATAGCAAATAAATGTCAAATAAAGTCTTACTGTTCAATGCTATACGGGTATCGGTCACAGTTCGTGTTGACATGCAAATCTCTATACAGTCCGTGCCGACGCGCAGAAATCGCGTTTCTGTATTTCGATAGTCCAACACCGCTCAGCTGTTGTCCAGTTTCCGTCAGTTCAATTACGTAGATAACACAGCGCCACGAGTCAATTCACAGGAATATACAATCCAGCAGTCATTAATCTCAGGCTAAGGTAATATCCAGATAATAGCACAATCTAATACACACATATAAAAGCCATTTGAATTTCCTCCAGAATGACTAATTGTTGGGCTATTTATACTCTATGTGGCATTCCAGTACATTCTACCAAATCAAGAAGCTTCCACCGGTACAGCATTGACGTATGATCAATCACAACAGCTTCTAGAAAGTTCGAAATGACTAACCCACAAAACAGCATGTAGCTCTATCATTCCAGAAACATCGACAGTCCAATAATAGTAAATTACAATATCATAACAGCCTACGTGTAGATGGCGCTGTGACCCAATTAACCGCGTCATACGGGTCTCTTCGTGTATCGGCCATTTGCAATTTACTTGCGATAAATCGGTCACGACTTCGAGAAAATTCCATGAGTATATTAACCTAGAACTATCTTCAGTGTCTAATTTTATACTGCAATACCATGACACAGGAACCTAGTCTATGTTTTATGTAGACTGATTTTTGTTGCATTTGGTGCTAATACGAATAAGATATTCAGTTTATGGACGAGGAAATTCTTTAATGAGCGACGGTTAAATATTGAATGACGGACTAGTTTGTATTTATCTACATGTATCGTCGGAAATTTCGATTTTTAAATCATTTATATGAATAGAAACAAGCTGAGTAGCTAGCAGGTCCTCCGCCAAGTAGCCTGTTTGAGAGCATACAGCATATACGCTTCCAATATCTCCTTAAATATAACTTGGAAAGTTGATATGTGTATGTGGAAAGAGACGTTCATCTGGAATTGTTGAGACAATTTGAGGAGGTTTGGGAAACAGTAATGGGTAGTGTAACACCGGAATGTAAGTTTGTAGTTGTATATGGATTTGTGGATTGTGAGGTTTATAAATCGATGAGTGGAATAGATCAAGATATTGCGTTCACAACACAGATGGGTACAATATGGGTGACTGAAATCCAAGATGGTCAATGGCAGCCATCTTGGATTACATACTCAATGAAAATCAATACCAATCGCTGTCTAACTGATGTGAAGCACTGTCTCGAGTTTGAAGTTGATTGGTCAAATTGTTGTCAAGATATCACGTTCACAAGATCCGAGACGGATGGAATCCAATATCGTCAATGGCAGCCATCTTGGATTATGTACCTCAGTGGAAATCAATACCAATGGCCGTCTAATTGATGTGAAGCACATTCTCGAGTTTGAAGTCGATTGGTCGAACTGTTCTCGAGATATCGCGTTCACAGGATGTGGGATGGACAGAATCCAATATGGACAATGGCAGCCATCTTGGATTATGTACTTCAGTGAAAACCAATACCAATGGCCGTCTAACTGATGTGAAAAACCTTACCAAGTTTGAAGTCGATCGGTTGATTTGTTTTTGAGATATCGTGTTAACAAGATGTGGAACGGAGTGAATCCAATATGGTCCATGGCAGCCATCTTGGATTAAGTATCTCAGTGAAAATCAAAACCAATGGCCGTTTAACTGATGCGAAGCACATTCTCAAGTCTGAAGTGGATTGGTCAAACTGTTGTCGAGATACCGCGTTCACAAGATGTGGGATGGACAGAATCCAATATGGTCAATGGCAGCCATCTTGGATTACATACCTCAGTGAAAATCAATACCAATGGCCGTCTAACTGATGTGAAGAACCTTCCCAAGTTTGAAGTCGATTGGTTGAATTGTTCTCGAGATATCGCGTTCACAAGATCTGGGACAGATGGAATCCAATATGGTTAATGGCAGCCATCTTGGATTACGTACCTCAGTGAAAATCAATACCAATGGCCGTCTGACTGATGTGAAGAACCTTCCCAAGCTTGAAGTCGATTGGTGGAATTGTTCTCGAGATATCGCGTTCACAAGATGTGGGACGAACAGAATCCAATATGGTCGATGGCGGCCATCTTGGATTACGCACTTCAGTGAAAATCAATACCAATGGCCGTCTAACAGATGTGAAGCACCTTCGCAAGTTTGAAGTCGATTGGTCGAATTGTTCTTCAGATATCGCGTTCACAAGATGTGGGACGGACAGAATCCAATATGGTCGATGGCGGCCATCTTGGATTACGTACCACAGTGAAAATCAATACCAATGGCCGTCTAACTGATGTGAAGCACCTTCTCAAGTTAGAAGTCGATTGGTCGAATTGTTCTCAAGATATCGCGTTCACAAGATGTGGGACGGATGGACGGACGGAAGGACGGACGGAGGGACGGACGGAAGGACGGACGGCTAGCATGTTTTGGAACATCATGATGTCTTGCCGGCATCATTGAAAATTGTTGACCGCTTCTCTCTTGCAGGAAACAAGCCTATGTTTATGTATACTTTTGTCTTTTTGAATTTGGTGCTAATACTGTTATGGAAATGGAATAGGTCTTTGGATTATGGACGCGGATATTCTCTAATGGACGACGGCTGGATTATGAATGACGGACTAGACGCTTGTAATTTCCAAGTCCTCCCACCACTTCGTGGCGGAGGACAATAAAGTGGGACTTCTTCTGCGGTGAATTATTCATTACGACGGAGAAAGATCAAATATGAGCATGTACACTTTATCCTGGGTTTAAGCTCTGACAGAAAAAAATCCAAGATGGCAAATTTGATGACATCACAGTAACGTCATTTCAAAAATGCATTTTCTTCTTTGCAAAAACTACACGATAAATTATAAATAATATATCATAATCTGATGTGAAATAAAACAGCTCACTTCTCCTGAAAGAAAAGCAGGAATTTTCAAGAAAAAGCAGGAATTTTCAAGAAAAGACGAAAACATGACTTTTCTGGTGCCGCACATGTCCACGATTTACCCATGATCCTCTGCTCGGGAGTTATGCAAATAGTCACAGAGTGTCAGCCGTAAGTTTTCTGTCGTTCCGGAGCTAGGGCAGAACGTTTGGTGGTGTGGGCGGCCATTATGGCCTGGTAGAGTTAATTAGCCTGGGAAATCTGAATGTCCACTTTCTTATCACAATAGCATTAGTTTATATTTCCGACAAGCAGAACAGAAATATCTGCGTTCATGATGGTTGAAAAGTCCAACATCGATTATCATTTATGTACTATTCCCTTGATTTTCATTCAATTGCTGAATGCGACGTTAAACCTTAATTCCCTCTTTCTGACTTCCATCCTATGTTCCTATGCATCTTCTAATTGTGCAGCATATTTCAAATCACATGTTGGGAAAATTTACTAATGTATTCAGACTCAACCGACATTTGAACAAGTATGATACTGTTTGGTAAATTTCACGCAGCTAATGGGACCAATGAAACAATGAACTACTGCTATTTTTAATCAAAACAACAAATACAAGACAATCAAGTTCGAGATTTTTTGTAAATAATTTCAGCAATACACATGCAAACTGACGTTACTATCCCACCAAACAGAAGATAGAAGAGGCTTTGTACATCCAAAAAGAAAATTGGTTGAGCCTCCGTTTTCAGCACATCTGCTGGCACAAACCCATCTTCGGCCACCATTTCCGTTTCCACTTTTCTAAAAGTCCGTTTTCTTTCATCAACATCAGCCTGTGGACGAAAGATGGAATTTGACTTCAGGTTATTTGATAACAGATTGGTACCTGATCTGGGGGACTTGAAGTATGTATCGTTGGCCTGGGTGTAGAATCCCGAAATAAATTCACAATCCTTGAGGCTAGAGAATTGAAAATGGTCACATTGTATCTTTGAGTGAAGCGCTAAACCAAATATCCAAGACGTAAAAATTGCGGTGAATTCAACAAATGTATTTTGTGGTTGCAAATTATTCGAATATATCTGATTTATCCATTTTATATTCCAATATAAGTCTCCCCTACAGTGCGCATGATAGTCCAAGACTAAAAATGAAATAAAAAAGTATTGGATACTTTCACGTAGAATCCCCGTCCTCCGTGGTGTGATTGAAAAAAGAATGTCCTGGTGATTAGTGTCCCCCTTCATATCCTTAATGATGGCATTAAATACAAAATATTGAAAGTTGTTACCGGTTGGAAAACATCTCCGTTAATGCGGAATGTTTGTGCAGACCTATGACATAGGGTAGTTCGACCAATTCTTCGTCGGCGAGCACCAGATCGCAGTTATCCCACGTAGCCAGATAAAGGGAGGTGAAATCGCCAATGTAGGCATACCCTCCACCATTCACTTTCTGAATATGTACTTCATGATTCGGGCTCAGGACGCTGTTGTCGGTTTCCTGGAACCGTTTTATTCCCGCCCATAGCTGTTGGTACTCAGGGATTTTAGACGTCTACAATGAAAATTTTCACAGAACTAGAAGTTGCGAACGAACAGTAGTAATCCGTGGCTTTAGACCATCTTTGAAATTCCATACCTCAGACATTGAAGAGGCTCGAATGATTAAGGACTTGCATGAAATCTAGAAAATATAGTCTGTGATCATACATTCGCACACCTGTGATCGTTGATTCACGGTTTAATGTTCCTGGAACGTTTTCAGTGGCTGCACTTACCAAACGGTGATTATACATGTACAACCCAACCAACCATCCCATCACCCCCATCTCCCGTGGCGCTCTTGGCAAAGGTATGCGTGGGGTTACAAGAACCATAGAGCAATTCATATGTACGTTCGGGCATCGACGATATCACGTTAGACTGAATTATTTTCACACTAATAATAGACCGCACGATACGTTGAAACAAAACTTCCAGTACAGCCCTGTAAGTAAGGTCTCCAACAGTAAGAAATCATTGTAAAATGGATTGGTATTGTTATTGTTGTTACGGAAGCCATATTACGTATAGTTGCATCAGAACTTTCCTTAGGTCCGTCTAGAGCATTGCACATGTTTGCCTAATAATGAATTTACGTTTTTGTCGACGCACTGCTGATAACTGATTTTATTATACCTCATGTAAATTCGTAATGTTTTCATTGGTTGACAGCATGTCACGTGTCATTCTACAAATCGTGATGTTCAGTGACGATGCAATCATATTTTGCCTTACCGTTGAATAAATATCATGCACCCTGGCAGAGCTTTGAACATGACAAATTGTTTCACGGCGACATCTGCCGGACCAAGAGTTGCCTCCCATAGTGCGCGCGCCAACATACTCCCCGAAACGAAGATTGATGTGTATCTTCGTCGACATGATGTGTATACTTCGGCCCGTTGGTGATAGAAATTAGTGAATGTGATTTGGTAATTGACCGAAATAAATTTGGCATCTTTTGAAAAAGCACGTAAGATCCAAATTATGCAATTAAGTCGACAAACAAGCCGAGATCGAACAGTCGATCTTGACATGGCGTTTTGAAATCAACAACGGTCGCGCAGTGTTGAACACGATATGCTTATTTCACCGTACCATCTCCATTCACATGATTATAAAGTCCCCATTGTATTCAAGTAGGACATTCGGTATAATAAATCTACTATTGCAAGTGATGTACAACTCGCGCTGCGCGCTCGTAGTACATCACTTGTCTCGAGCTGACAAATCGTGATGTCCCACTCTATAACATGCAATAAGCAATAAGGTAGATAGAGACAAATTATACGTTCCGTCCAAAATACCCCATATGTATTCGGTCTGCTTAAGCATCCCATTGATAGTGTTGAATGGCTTTTTTGTTTTGGTCACTGTCAAAGACGCCATTAAATTTCCTGTGTACGATGCCGCAATTACAACCACAAATAACCACCAGGAGCCAACTATTATTCGTCCCGAGTGAGAGTTGGGGAGGAATATACCACCTGAAATACAAACAAGGCGGTATATTTACTATCTAGATTCTGTATCAGACCACCAGAACCGATTATGCAATATTGATACGTTACAGGTATATCAGACCGTTTCCATGAAAATAGACGAAAACACAAACTTCAAACAAGCAGCAAATATATGGAATGACAATTTTATGATTACAGGATAATAAACAGTTATAAAATGATACTAAACTATTATGCTACTATACATTTTTGCATAATGAAGATTCCAAATAGTTTTTGTATTCGGATATTTGCTATAACTTCTATGAACAATTGTATTTGTGCAAAATGATAACCATGTATGTGGGTAGGGCGTGGGGGGGTATATTTTACCATATTATATGTTTTATATATGGCACCATAAAACCCTGGCTATGTGGGCATTGTAAGGGTATGATATGTAAAATCATAGTCAAAATGATGGAAATGTTAAAAAAAAAAGTTGAATGAACAGAAGCCAGGGTGCAGCCGTTATGATGATTTCATCTAAGTGAATTCTCAAATGCAAGCATGGGATCCGATATTCAGTAGCAGTCGTCGTCCAGAAAAAAATGCTTCCTGTATCAAAACATTTCATTCATACAATACTATTTGTACCAAAATAGAAGGCAAGAGAATAAGGGATCGTTTTCATTATTCGTTTTTTCTTCAGTCGCCATTTTTCTTCAATTTTCTCGATTGAAAAACGATCATTCGTGAATCAGTCGCGAGGATATCGAGAAAAAAAATGAGAAAAAACGATTGAACCTTTTCTGAAAAAACCATTCTCTCGCGATATCGTTTTTGAATCGTTTACCCATGCGCGATCCGTTCTTGATCGCGAATCTTCAATCGCGAGAGAATCGGGTTTTTTCAAGGTGCGAGAGAATCGTGAGGCGGAGTGATATCTGACACATAGGTCGTGTTGCCGTCGTACGCCGCTCTATCCGCGAACTGGGAACTACATGTAATGTTGATTGCGGAATTGTCGATGGAAAAACCTATATTACTATACTATACTGTATAAATGCGTAAGATAACCGAATAATATATATGATTCACGATCTATAATCTCCTACAAGCCGAAGTAGGGCGTATGCTGGAAATATCTATACACATACCTGTACCATGTTTCCTGTGACGTCCGCGGTCAGATTTACTCTGGCGAAGCGTAAATGACAAAATTACATGTTTATTTAATAATCGTGTGAGCCCACAATGTGTTAATGTTCAGTCATTCCCTTCATACGTCCGATAATTTCCTCATATATTCATGCAACTTGGTATAAACAATACAGGATGATAGTCGCAAATCTTGTTTTTGTAAATACCGGGTATAGGTCATAAGTGGATTTGAGTTCGTCGTTGATTGCATTATCAGAATGATTATGGCACAGACTTTATAGAGGTGTGAATGGGCGCATGTCGATAAATCAGAACAGCTTAGCCCTCCAGCCGAGAATATCTAGGTTAATTAAGGTGAAAAATAGTGTAATTAAATATGTATATTTTGTTATGGCAAAACATATATTAGGAAAGGGTATCCATTCATGTTTTGGTACAGTTCTTAAACTATTGAGATGTGAATAAGTTCACAAAATCACCATCAAGTTAATTTTATTGAATATAAGAATATTCGCGGCAGTGATTTCATATTTATATTAAATACATATCACAATGGTGATTGAATCGCATATAACGGTTGGATTCGCATATGTACAATACTTTTTTATTTTAATTTTACATTTTGATAAATGAACTATGATTGATTCCAAAGGGAAGCTCAAGCCAGAAACCACCTGAATATTATATAATTTCATCTCATACTGGATTAACCAAGCTGGCAAGAGAGAAATTTTTTTCGTCCGAGTACGATCATCGGTTAAAAATTTGGTGTTTTTTTCTCGCAAACCTGAAGATTTAAATGTGGGATTTGAAAACCTGTCGGACAGAGAAAGACGTTTTATATTCATATTGTATATTAATGCAGTCATTTCTCATATAGTATCATACACGGTGAGGGCCGTTGTTTGATGCCTCAGCAACCAAGTCACGTGACCTGAATTATACAGGCCTTTTGAAACACATCTCCGAATCGTCAAGGTTTCCTTTTTAGCCAAAGGCGAGACCTTGATCATCTTGCCAAGCAAACCGCTTTTCCCTTATATATTTTCCCTTTGTATTTATTAATTTTCATAATTTATTGAAAATATACGTATTCATCTACCATCAAATATCCCACAAGCCAGGCAACTGTGGGGGTTTGCACTTATAGACTCCCACTTCGGGAGCTCCAGAAAAGATTAATTCACACAACCAAACAAACAAGCAAAAAAATAATGACAGTTGTGAAAAGTTTTACAAATAGCCCGCGCTATATATTAATAATTAAGTGCTTTCGAAGCCTCAAAAGCCCCGTATGACTATGTTATATTCAATACGGCGCCATCTATGTACACAAGGAAAATGGTGATCTTTGGGCAAAAAACCACACGAACAGCGAAAATCTGACGAATCAACTAGAGAGAGAGAGAGAGACAGAGAGAGACAGAGAATTAAGGTTTAACGTCGCATTCAGCAATATTTCAGCTATATAGCGACGATCAAACAAAATTCTAAGTATTCAATTCAAAAACTCGGCAAACTAATGCGTTAAAACAGGTACAAACATTACGAACTCAAAATTTCAGCACGCACAGATGCCAAAAACGTTCACGAAAAATACTACACAAGAAATCTGAAATAATACCAGCTTTAAAACACAGAAATACTCAAAATAATAGACGAAATTGCAAGTACAACTGACTCAATCTGACCATATCCGGGCCTGTGTCCCGTACACAATATAGGTAAATATGAAGTTATAATTATATGTATATATCGTTCACCATTATTCCTATGTATATATATATATATTTTATTTTTTTTCAATTTCTTTCAATATCCCCATCGTATCTATATAACCGTCAACTGAACTGAAACACGCTATAGTTTAACACAAGGCAAAGAAGAATGGAAAAAGAAGAAGAAAAAATGATAGAACTTATAGTCTGACTGAAGTGTTTATGATATATAAACTCGAACGTGTATGCGGGTCAGTCAGGCTGAACCTTGCTGTACTACTTTCGGCTATAATCCTCAATCGTTTTTTTTTTTCAATCCCTTATATTTTCTCGATTAAAAAACCACTCAATCGCGATATCGCTTTTTATTCGAGAAAATTTTCTCGATTGAAAAACGATTGCCAGCAGAAAAAAAAACATTCGAACAGCGATCGCGAATGAATCGTTTATTTCGTCAAATTTTCTCGAAGTCGCGATTTTCCAAGGCGCGAGGGAATGGTTTTTTTTCTTCAAAATAAACGATTCATTCGCGATCGCTCTTCGAATGGGTTTTTTTCTGCTGGCAATCGTTTTTCAATCGAGAAAATTTTCTCGAATAAAAAGCGATATCGCGATTGAATGGTTTTTTAATCGAGAAAATATAAGCGATTGAAAAAAAAACGATTGAGGATTATAGCCGAAAGTAGTACAGCAAGGTTCAGCCTGATTGACCCGCATACACGTTCGAGTTTATATATCATAAACACTTCAGTCAGACTATAAGTTCTATCATCTATCTTTTTCCATTCTTCTTTGCCTTGTGTTAAACTATAGCGTGTTTCAGTTCAGTTGACGGTTATATAGATACGATGGGGATATTGAAAGAAATTGAAAAATATATATATATATATACATAGGAATAATGGTGAACGATATATACATATAATTATAACATATATTGTGTACGGGACACAGGCCCGGATATGGTCAGATTGAGTCGTTTGTACTTGCAATTTCGTCTATTATTTTGAGTATTTCTGTGTTTTAAAGCTGGTATTATTTCAGATTTCTTGACGTGTAGTATTTTTCGTGAACGTTTTTGGCATCTGTGCGTGCTGAAATTTTGAGTTCGTAATGTTTGTACCTGTTTTACCGCATTAGTTTACCGAGTTTTGAATTGAATACTTAGAATTTTGTTTGATCGTCGATATATAGCTGAAATATTGCTGAATGCGACGTTAAACCTAAATTTTCTCTCTCTCTCTCTCTCTCTCTCTCTTGAGTTGATTCGTCAGATTTTCGCTGTTCGTGTGGTTTTTTGCCCAAAGATCACCATTTTCCTTGTGTACATAGATGGCGCTGTATTGAATATAACATAGTCATACGGGGCTTTTGAGTCTTCGAAAGCACTTAATTATTAATATATAGCGCGGGCTATTTGTAAAACTTTTCACAACTGTCATTATTTTTTTGCTTGTTTGTTTGGTTGTGTGAATTAATCTTTTCTGGAGCTCCCTGGGTAGGAGTTTTGTTGTGCGACTCCCTAAGTGGGAGTACATAAGTGCAAAACCCCACAGTTGCCTGGCTTGTGGGATATTTGATGGTAGATGAATACGTATATTTTCAATAAATTATGAAAATTAATAAAAACAAAGGGAAAATATATAAGGGAAAAGCGGTTTGTTTAGCAAGATGATCAAGGCCTCGCCTTTGGCTAAAAAGGAAACCTTGACGATTCGGAGATGTGTTTCAAAAGGCCTGTATAATTCAGGTCACGTGACTTGGTTGCTGAGGCATCAAACAACGCCCCTCACCGTGTATGATACTATATGAGAAATGACTGCATTAATATACAATATGAATATAAAACGTCTTTCTCTGTCCGACAGGTTTTCAAATCCCACATTTAAATCTTCAGTTTTGCGAAAAAAACACGAAATTTTTAACCGATGATCGTACTCGGACGAGAATTTTTTCTCTCTTGCCAGCTTGGTTAATCCAGTATGAGATGAAATTATATAATATCCAGGTGGTTTCTGGCTTGAGCTTCCCTTTGGAATCAATCATAGTTCATTTATCAAAATGTAAAATTAAAATAAAAAAGTATTGTACATATGCGAATCCAACCGTTATATGAGATTCAATCACCATTGTGATATGTATTTAATATAAATATGAAATCACTGCCGCGAATATTCTTATGATCAATAAAATTAATTTGATGGTGATTTTGTGAACTTATTCACATCTCAATAGTTTAAAAACTGTACCAAAACATGAATGGATACCCTTTCCTAATATATGTTTTACCATAACAAAATATACATATTTAATTACACTATTTTTCACCTTAATTAACCTAGAAATTCTCGGCTGCAGGGCTAAGCTGTTCTGAGTTATCGCCATGCGCCCATTCACACCTCTATAAAGTCTGTGCCATAATCATTCTGATAATGCAATCAACGACGAACTCAAATCCACTTATGACCTATACCCGGTATTTACAAAAACAAGATTTGCGACTATCATCCTGTATTGTTTATATCAAGTTGCATGAATATATGAGGAAATTATCGGACGTATGAAGGGAATGACTGAACATTAACACATTGTGGGCTCACACGATTATTAAATAAACATGTAATTTTGTCATTTACGCTTCGCCAGAGTAAATCTGACCGCGGACGTCACAGGAAACATGGTACAGGTATGTGTATAGATATTTCCAGCATACGCCCTACTTCGGCTTGTAGGAGAGTATTGATCGTGAATCATATATATTATTCGGTTATCTTACGCATTTATACAGTATAGTATAGTAATATAGGTTTTTCCGTCGACAATTCCGCAATCAACATTACATGTAGTTCGCGGATAGAGCGGCGTACGACGGCAACACGGCCTATGTGTCAAATATCACTCCGCCTCACGATTCTCTCGCACCTTGAAAAAAACGATTATCTCGCGATTGAAGATTCGCGATCAAGAACGGATCGCGCATGGGTAAACGATTCAAAAACGATATCGCGAGAGAATGTTTTTTTCCAGAAAAGGTTCAATCGTTTTTTCTCACTTTTTTTCTCGATATCCTCGCGACTGATTCGCGAATGATCGTTTTTCAATCGAGAAAATTGAAGAAAAATCGCGACTGAAGAAAAAACGAATAATGGAAACGATCCCTAATACTGTGAATATACCAGTGATATATAAGTATCACTAAGATTAGACATATAGGTCTGGAAAAACCCTGCTTAAGGTGAAGCCATTACCTTTGGTTTACTTGGGGACATAATCAAAAGTCATTCGCATAAAATTTTCCAATCAATGATTTTTTGTTTTGAACGCTCCGGAGGGTAGCTCTTGCAGACCTTGTACAGTAATTTGCAATATCTCGGCAATCGTTTGAAGTACTAACAAGCACCTCTCTCTCCTACAAATGACCATAGACCATTAGGATACTTCTTTATAATAAACTGATGTCAATTGTGATGTAACGACTTAATCTCTGCCAATCTACTCCTGATTCTCGAGACTTATTTTTCGCATTAGTGTTGACTACTTGATTTACTCGTGTAGCTGGTTCTGAATAGTTCTACCCTGTTTTCAGTTACGTATGCTGTCCCTTAGACAACATCCTTTTGTCATTGTGTTTTATAAGGATAGTGAACGGCAATAGAATGACATACCTTGTTTGAGTAGATAAAATATACTTAGTATATGTCGAAGGATGTCAAGTATTATGATAGATTAATTAACCAGATATTCTAGTATAAGCAAACTGGGCACGTTTTAACTTGTAGAAAATTGAGGACTAAGGCAATATCGTGCTGCTATAATAAATACCTCACAACAGGCATTGAAACTATGTGTATACTGAAGACCTCAATATACCTTGCGAAATTCGGTGCCGAATGACTCATACCGTAGGAAAACCTTTCCCTTGCCATCTATCTACTCTCCGCGCATACAAATATTTCTCACTAGGACATAATTGGACGCCTTTGTTTGTATCGATGTTCCAGTACACTAAGGCCAGAAGCCACAGGGCTTTCCTGAATTCTTTTGTATGTGATCTTAATACAATTATAATCACCATCTCTTTTTCTTTGTATATGTTTTTGTCCCGAGATTTATTGCGATTTATCCACTCTCCGTACAAACATGTGCCAGCCTCGGTTTGTATCGTTGTTCCAGTAAACTAAGGCCATAAGTCACAGGGCATTTGTCTCTTTTTGATTCTCTATTTGTTTATCCGAAGCGTATGGTCACGGTTTTGATCGGAATTTCTTGACTCTTCGTCAGGATGGCATTGGGGTGACTAGAATACAAATTTGAAAAAGGGTATCCTTCTGCACAATTGAAAATTTATTTTCGTTTGGAAGGCCATGAAACGTCGTCAAAATATCTAAGACGTTTGAGCAAAGTGAACTAGAACAAAAGAAATAATGCCCAGTCAGTTGACAGCCAGTTTGGTTAGTGGAGGAAGCCGGAGTACCCGGAGAGAACCACCGCCCGTCGGCAAGTAACTGAAAAGAAAAAGGCGCTCAGCTTACGACCAAATTCGAGGCCGGGAACATCTTTTAGTCGGAAGGTCGCGAAACTTAGGAACGGAGCCCGAAAAAAAATTGATAATGGCATTAACGCCGATGGGAAGTGTAAGTTTATCTGTCATATTGAGAGTTCAGAGGAGATGAGGATGGCGTGGAGAGGGACTTTGGGGGAGCTACGTGGTGAAGGCGAGGTTATGTAACATTTACACATGTAGTATGACACAGAGACGAGGCAAATACAGATGGAAAGTAATGTCTTGGCAAAGAAAACCCTGACACATACATGTATACCTACATTGCGCAGTGCATAACCCCACATTTCCGCTCCCTCCCTCGCTTGTGGGTATCAATGATGGGATGTTTCTGTTTGTAGTTGTGTGTAATTCGGTAGCGCATATATCAACAACATGTATTCCAAAGGGTAGAAAGGCAGCAATTACTGAAATTCAACCATATCGAGCTCCGTTACTTCTCATTTTCCAACGCTATATAGACGATCTCTTTGGATTTTATAGTGCTTATATAGGGGACATCTTCATAAATAAAATTGGCTTATTCTTGCATCGGCCTCACAACAAAGAAGACGATTACAATTTCGTCATTGTAAACTATCCCTTTATGGATGGCGTTATATTAGAAGGTCTTATGTTTTCAGTGGATATCCACCTATTCCGATCCACCAAGTCCAGGATATTTTCTGTATGAGACATCGCATATGCACCGTGAAATCATATATAATTAAAGGTATAAGTGTCAGATTTGACATTCGGTATTCAACGGTCGTCCACAAAAGTATTTCAGCGTCAATAATCGAACCTTATTTTCCGGTGGACAGCACAAAATCCATGTTGGCATAAAATGAAAACGGGTTCAGTAATTTAAGAAACTACCCGAATGTGTGTATGTTTTAATGTATTGGATTACTAAGTTATTGGCTTTAGTACTTGGAAATTTGTTTCATACATCTGGTATATATGGCTATGTACATGATGTACAGTTATACGATTTAATACAGGTTATATCCAGGCTTATGCCATTGATATCATAGCTGATCGTTTGCAATCAAAGCCTATATTTATAGAACAGTAGCTCGATGTTCATGTTAGTATTATTATCATCCGGTAACAGTAATGTCGTAGTGTCTGAATGGGATCAGTAAAAACTACCGACCAGTTCAGTAATTTAAGAAAGTACCCGAATTGATCATCATTTCACTTACAGCAAAGATTTAGGTGATTGCAGAATTCAACTTTTGAATGTGTAATTCAGGACAAACAACGTCTATGTTGGAAGCATAACATTTTTGATAACCCAATTCCGTCGTTTTGATGTAACCCTGATAACGAGCTCACATTCATAAGGCGCCCATGTCCCTACATACGCTATGAAATACAGTATCGGAAGACAAGACTATCTGGATATGTATGTCGCAAATCAGTAATCAGTTATACGAATGTAGATTTGATCAACTGATTGATATTGTGTTTTGTTGGTTGCCTAGGCACGTTGGCATCACAGGTAATACTGAGGCTGATAGAATTGCTAAGCCAGCCCTAGGTGATGAGGCTGATCCTGTTGGAATCCCATATAGCGATTTCAGACGCTCTATCTTTACTTATGTGAGACGGCCGTTTCAAACTTCATGAGTTTAAAATAACTGTAGGCTATACTCATCTGAACAGACCGAAACGTTTCGATTAAGCCATGATCAGGCGATGTAGAATCGGCCATACACGACTAACTCACGAATATTTACTAAAATGCCACGAAGATCTCACAGTGAAACATATTCTTATCGACTGCATAGAATTTGAGATTGTATGAGATTCTTTTTATCGAGCGACTACTTTGGAAGATCTTTTTAGTCGGGCGAGGAAGGACTGCATCTTGTGATATCTGCGAGAAATCGATTTATTGCCTAAGTTTTAATGTGTTATGGTTTAATGTATTGGATTACTAGGTTATTGGCTTGAGTACTTAACATTTTGTTTGGTCGTGGCGCTGAACGCGACGTTAAACCTTAACTCTCTCTCTATCAACAACAGGAGCATTGTGTAAGAAAGAAACGGGAACACAATACACATATTTAGAAGTAAATAAGCATGCCTAATTCACTCTAACTTTGCCTCAATGTTATTCTTGCTTTTCGAATTATTGAACTTCAATATTAAACTGAAATATCATTATATCATTTCCAGAAAGGAAATAACAAATATGTAAAGGGGTCACGATTCTGTAGATCCACATTTTTCGCAGATCTACCGGTGTGCCCAACGTGATACGTGATTCTTTTAGAGCTCTTTGCCGCCGAGTCGCTCTGACGTGGGAATCAGCGAGCCTAGACTGTCGAGATCGGGCTCTGAGGAGTGGACTGCTCTATCGCGAATGACAGGAGTCAGAAACATTTGGGTTTCACCAAATGAGACTCCCTGATTCAAACATGCGTCACAGTGTGTTGTGGGTAGGCCATGATGGGTCTGTGATATAGTTACCTCTCATGTAGGGTAGCGGTATGTATGCCGTGAGTGCCATTAGTGTCCGTCTTAACCTCCTGGGAAATAGCCACCCCCGCTGTAATTACAAGCGTCTAGTCCGTCATTCATAATCCAGCCGTCGTCCATTAGAGAATATCCGCGTCCATAATCCAAAGACCTATTCCATATTCCATATAACAGTATTAGCACCAAATTCAAAAAGACAATCATAGTATACATAAACATAGGCTTGTTTCCTGCAAGAGAGAAGCGGTCAACAGTTTTCAATGATGCCGGCAAGACATCATGATGTTCCAAAAATATCAAATCCGTATCGCTGATCAGTATTCTTAATCCATAATATTCGTTGTAAAGTCGTCATCTAAAGAATGATGTATCTCAGTCACGCTTTGATTGTGACTGTTCATATGAGTACCATGAGGATCTTGAAGTACATGGGTTCATACGGCCCCTAGCCCCGGGTTAAGCGGAATTAGACACAAGTTACGAAACGTAGCGCCATAGATCTTGCACGCTACGTTCGTATTTTGCTATCAGCATGCGATATGTATCGCCAAATTTGAGAAACTTTGAGTGGAGGCGCTTGGTGGAATAGCCCTGTTTTATAAGTTTCTGCAACAATGTTTTGTGACGTTGATTAAAATCATCACATTTAACACAGGATCTAGCAAATGCTACTAAGCGAGATATGTATACGCCATATGCAGGCCCCACTGGAATATTACTATCCAGAAAGGGATAGTTTACGATGTCGAAATTGTAATCATCTCTTTTGTCATAAAGTCGACGAGAGAGAATGCCCGCTTCATTTTTATAGAGATAGAGATCTAAATAAGATGTGTCTGTAGGGCTATCTGTAGTTTCCTTCAAATCCAGTGAAGGTGGATATATATCCTTCACTGCGTCATTTATATAGCGATTATCCACAGCGAGAAGATCGTCTATATAGCGTTTGGTGAATGAGAAGGAGAGGCCTTTTAACGCCCGTCAACGCCTATTCATGCGAACTCTTGCAAACTATCCAACTCTCATAATTACACTCTAATTACACTTTGGCGATATTTGGGAAACACGTGCATGATAAGGAATGGAGTGAAAGCCTTTTGATGCCCCTCCGTCAAAGAGAAATAGAAGAAGAAAGAGAAGATCAAAGTATATTGGGTATTCCACATTTTAGTAACCTCTCCATTACATCACACCCAAGCTGAGCATCAGCGAAAAAGCTCTCAGGCTCTTAGTGTCTGCAATCTGCATGAGTGTCTGCCTCAGTGGGCTTATCGGATTCTGGCGCCTCAGCCTCTGTATGAAACATGTTCTGGTGCAACGTCATATACTGTCTGGTGATGGTTTCTTCACATTCAGAGGAAGTATAAGCTATGGTGACGGTTAAACGTCGACTTTGCACGTCTTTCGATTAGGTCTGCTTTTATTGACGGGTGTCAACCGCATTGCCGAGTGTTTAGACGGGGGTTACCAAGTTTTGCAGGGTGTCAACAGTTGTTCTGGGGGTCTCATTTGTAAACATAATTTTGGGTCAGATGCAAGCGGGAGGGGAGAGGCTGAAGTATGATTATTTGACTCATTCATCATTCCCGTGAAGGTCTGAAATGCCTCACGCAGGATCAGCTGTTGGGCAAGAGTAGTTGTGTTTGTATCGTCTTTGGGTAGTATTCGTTTCTTATGCAGCAGTAGTCCCCGCTTGGTGTGAAGCTGTGTCATTAATCTTATCGGGGCCTTCTCCATTGAAAGGTCGCTCATGGCCAGCTGGGTCCAAGCTTGGTCTAGTTCGTCGGAACGCCTTGGGCCTCGGATTGGCATAAAGCTTCGCTTATAATGTCCTTCGTCTCTATCTCAGATCCAAAGTTAAAAGTAGTCACCCTTGATGCTGTATGGCTCATATATATATATAGCACCTTGTGCCAATTGTAGACGCATTATACTGATGCATTCAAATAGGTATTTACTTGAGCGATCGCTCTAGCATACGCGGCAGCTCAGTTCATATCTGGGGTTTTCGACATTGACGCCGTTTGTTCGATCTCCATATTGGAGATGCATGCCCAAGAACCGGGTTCTTGGCCATGCAGTGATTTCATATTAACCGTGGGGTCAAAAGACCGTCGTATTCTGCGTGCAAATGTGTTATGGGCTAAACTTTCGGCTTCCTCTTTCGAATACCCACTTTGGTGAAACTCCCTTACTATGGCCTTCAATTTCTTCCCCCTCCTCGGCGTTCATGATTTATTTGAGAAGGTTCCACCAAAGAATCGTGTTTACTCAAAGCGCGTCATCCCCTTGTATGGGATTGATTTAATTGGACCGTCACGGTTTGCTGATCGAGAGCATTCCGGGACTGGTGGTATAAATGAGGCCCTTTGTGTGGGGTGGGATGAATAAGGGGTCCGCTCTACAGGAAATTTGCGCTCTATCGACGGGTTTGGTGAACAACTTCCCCTGGGGAAAGAGATTCTGGGTCAAATAAATCAGACAGATTCCCGTGATGGAATCCTTTGGTATATTATCGACGATGTTTGAATTGTCCTTGGTCGCACCCATTAGATCATCCTGCACCACCAAGTTGAACTGCTTGGGGTTAGAGTAATGCTATTACTGTGAGGTACTGTGAGAAATTCCTGAGACGAAACCCACATTCTTTACTCGCATAGTCTCATAGGCGCGCTGCCGCTGACTGTACTATCAGACAATACGGGTATAGCTGAAATTCCACTAAGAAATCTATCCACGCCCCACAACACGCCTCGGGATGTTGACAGACATCGTTTAGGAATACTCTACTCCACTTGCTGGACCCCTCAGGGGTGGACTAGGCCGGGTCTCTTAGCTAAGCATCAGAAGAATATCTCTGAGCATATTATCCCGACTACAGTGTTTTCTGGTACACGTACTCGACACGGTGCTCACTCAAAGTATGAATACAGACTGACTTTAATGGTTCACATACGACGTGATATGATCACTCACTCGTACCTCACTCGTTCACTCACTCCTACTCCAATCATTCACTCGTCCACCCCAGTCTAACTCACTTACCCACTCGTTCTTCACTGACTCACTTCGTACGCGCTATCCTACAGTGAAGGTAACTCTACCAGGGTAGACAGACCCATCAGAGCCCCAAAACAACACCCTATGGCGCATGCCTGAATCAGGGGCATCATTCGATGAAACCCTGATGTCTCTCACCCCTGTCCTTCTCGGTAGAAAGTTCCACTTCCGTGGACTGCATGAAAGAGCTTCAATTGAACCATACCCACCTCTGTGGACCAGTGTATAGAAGTATAGGTTTCACCTCTCCGTGTGCGCACTCGGTCGCCTCAGGGTGTTCTCTACTACCGATGACATCACAAATGCTACAGGATCCACGCTTCAAAGCCAAATCCTATGGACTAATGTATAGTGGTATATAGGCATACTCCCACTGCGCAGCGGTAAATGTATTTTCTCAACTACTGACCCTATATAGGCATGTCCCCACAGAGCAGCGGTAAATGTATTTTCTCAGCTACTGACCCCTAGTAGCCATGCGCGTCTCAAGGGTCAACCACCCAGTCTTAGTTTGACTCAGTCATGTCTATAAGTGGAAGAGTTCAAATGTAATATATTTTTCAACGCCGGTTACTTTGATTATCACCTCATGGGGATATTTTCTGTATTGCTGAGTGTGAAACGGTGTTACAACAGTTACATATCGATTCAGCATCCATGAAAAACCCAAGAACGATATTTTGGATGAGTTTGTTGATAGAATAGGCCGAACTCCTTTTAAGTAGTATTCTCATTGCCGTCATTTTGAACTACGCAAATCCACCTTCAAACTTAGGCCTGCGAAAGAAAAATTAGCGAGGCTACGTAAACGTAACCCCACTCTATAGCTCAGAATCATGTAAGGTAAACAGAATGGCTTGAATCATACAGTGCACGAGGAAAGATTTAGTGGGCGGAGGAAATTTGTATTCCGCAAAGCTTTTGGCTCAGAGAGCAAAATAAACAAGAAACAGCATATATCCTTTTTTCAACTGTTGTTTCACAACTCTATGCTGATTGTTCACTCAGGAGCTTATTACAGTTTCCCTGATATCAGTATAAACGTGCATATATATGTATTTATCCCTTAACGCATATCTCCAAGATAACGTAAGGGTAACTACCGGCATTAGCTGTTATGGCATCACAAATAGTTTTATAAGCCATGCATGGTACAACATTTAAACTGACGAACTGAATGCGGCGAAGTTCAACATCTGTCGTGTCATTAAACCAAAGTCAGTGCAAGAAACGCATGATCCCTGAAATGTCGCCTATTTTAACATTTTGGCGGTGGTTGTTTGTTGTCGGATATGTTAACTTTGCCCAAGGTAAGAAACACATTTGATGTTAATGCAGTGGATCTATTTTTTTCGGACTACATTTTGACTACACATCGCCCAAAGGTGTTGTCTGTTTGATTCAGAGAAGTCTATCGATTTTGAGTAAAAAGATCAATAGCACAGCTTTCTAAAAGTTTGCCTGAATTGTGTTACTGACTGAAGTATCTAAACTTCACAGCAATGTTTTTCATCTGAATCCAGATACGACCGGACAAAGGTTCATGGTCAAAGCACTCCAAAACTGAACTAGATCTTGATCAATTGATTCAATTCCCCCCAAACGTTTCGCCAAATTCATATTGGACAGATCGCTTTCAGCCGTCAAAAAAAAAGATTATTTGATAATTTAGCTCTGATTACCTGGACGATTGCTCTTCTTGGTCAACGTTCCTAACAAACACGGAATCAAAGCTTGTGATAATATTGGAGCCACGTTGTGCCTATTTACAGAGGTATTTAGTTTGGCTACAATGCCGTATCAACTTTCTCCACAGGAGAGAAATATGTGAATAATCCTACGGCAGACAGCATGGGAGAAGTCGGGTCAAAAACTCATGAGTGGATGGATTGGAAACAACTAAGGAATCGTCACAAGTCGACAGATCATACAAAGGTAAGATCTTCCCTAATATAATTTTAATCGTACCAGGCCGGAGGGAGAGATAGAGAGATAATTAAGGTTTAACGTCGCGTTCAGCAATATTTCAGCTATATAGCAACGATCAAGCAAATTTCTAAGTATTCCAACAAAAACAAGTCAACAACCCAGCAATCCAGAAGAAATCAACACAACACACCAAAAACATGTACATACATCAATACTTATACAACAAACCGATTTCTCTCAAATAACCTAAAATACAGTCTTCTTTTACCACACTAAACATATCATCTTCAAAAGTAGCTTAAAAACTTAAAATCTATACCGTCGATCAGAATATGTTTCACTGTGAGATCTTCGTGGCATGAAATACACCTTGTGAATGGTTCCTTTTTTAGTAAATAATCTTGAGTTAATCGGGTATGGCTGATTCTAAATCGCCTGATCATGGCTTCATCGGAACGTTTCTGGCTGCCTAGATGAGTATATTCTACAGGGGTTTTTTCAAACTCATGAAGTTTGTTATTATCCACAGCATCCCATAAAGATTGAAACAGCTTTCTCACATAATCGCAGATAGAGGATCTGAAATCGCTATATATGGGATTCCAACAGGATAGGCCTCATTATATAGGGCTGCCTTAGCCTTTCCTTTGATCCCAACGTGGCTAGGCAACCAACAAAACACAATATCCGTCTGTTGATGAAATGTCCGGTCATATAATTGTAGAATGTTCAAGATGGTGGGATGAGTTCAAGTTTCAATCTCAATCGCTTGAAGGCATGCCAGTGAATCTGAGAATATGAGATATTTTTCTCCTATAGTAAACCCAATACCTTCTAAAGCTGACAATATAGCTTAGACAGTGAAAATCGAACTTTTACCTGGAAGTCAACAAGTTTTAGCACACGCTACAATGTCACCATCTTTAGAACCATCTGTAGAAATAGCTTGATGCGATCTGTATTTTTCTCCCAATAGACCAAATTCTTGAGTATAAACGAGATGGCTCGTGTCTGCCTTTTTATATTTCGTCATTGTAATTATATCTACTTCTGGTCTGGGTAACTGCCATGGTGAACCTGGTAAGAGCTTATTAGATAAAATTTTACTAAGCTTAATACCAGGTGCTACAATGTGTGGTTTCATACGAATTCCAAGAGGTGAAATAATGAAGGGTTTCTTTAAATACAAAATCCACCTATTGTTGGTTGAAAACAGTTATATACAGAATTTGAGCGATTAGATCGCAATTTTATGATATATTGCGGTGATAGTTTAATTATTAGAAGTTCTAAAGGAGATTCATCTGCTTCTGTAGCTTTCATCAGATGATTTTCTGAACGCTCCGAACGCTTAGCCATTGATGGAGAATTTGCAAAGTTTGACTTGTGCTGTTGTAAACAATATAGCCATAATCAAGCTTAGAACAAACAAATGATCGATATAAATGGAGAAGCATATGCTGATCTCCTCTTCAACAAATCAAGAGCTTTCGTGCAGTTAGCTTGCAAGCAATTTATATGCAATAAGAACGTAAATCAGTGATCAAACAATATTCCTAAGAATTTGACTTCTTTTACTACCTTGATTTCAGTTCTATCTAATGTAAGTGCCTGAGGGTGGCCATTATGGCTCCCCTACCAAACTTCCTACCCTATCCCCAGAACGACAAACACATTGAGGGCTGACACTCTATAACTTTGTTGTTTAATAGCTTGGGTTCATTTTGAGCCTACTTGCATAACCCCTCGAGCAGAGGATCATGGGCAAATTCAAAATTGCGTCCATGTGGGGGTATCAGAAAAGTGACGTTTTCGTCATTTTCTTCAAAATCCCTGCTTTTCTTGGAAGAAAAGTGGACAATAGCTATTTTATTTCACATCAGATTGTTATTTACTAATTTATCTAAACATAATAATATCTAATTATATCTACTTCTGGTCTGGGTAACTGCCATGGTGAATACCAGGTGCTACAATGTGTGGTTTCATACGAATTCCAAGAGGTGGAATAATGAAGGGTTTCTTTAAATATAAATCCACCTATTGTTGGTTGAAAACAGTTATATACAGAATTTGAGCGATTAGATCGCAATTTTATGATATATTGCGGTGATAGTTTAATTATTAGAAGTTCTAAAGGAGATTCATCTGCTTCTGTAGCTTTCATCAGATGATTTTCTGAACGCTCCGAGGCAATGTCTTAGCCATTGATGGAGAATTTGCAAAGTTTGACTTGTGCTGTTGTAAACAATATAGCCATAATCAAGCTTAGAACAAACAAGTGATCGATATAAATGGAGAAGCATATGCTGATCTCCTCTTCAACAAATCAAGAGCTTTCGTGCAGTTAGCTTTCAAGCAATTTATATGCAATAAGAACGTTAATCAGTGATCAAACAATATTCCTAAGAATTTGACTTCTTTTACTACCTTGATTTCAGTTCTATCTAATGTAAGTGCCTGAGGGTGGCCATTATGGCTCCCCTACCAAACTTCCTACCCTATCCCCAGAACGACAAACACATTGAGGGATGACACTCTATAACTTTGTTGTTTAACAGCTTGGGTTCATTTTGAGCCTACATGCATAACCCATCGAGCAGAGGATCATGGGCAAATTCAAAATTGCGTCCATGTGGGGGTACCAGAAAAGTGAAGTTTTCGTCATTTTTTCAAAATCCCTGCTTTTCTTGGAAGAAAAGTGGACAATAGCTATTTTATTTCACATCAGATTGTTATTTACTAATTTATCTAAACATTAAAAGAATGTGATGAATGAAACTGTCAAAAAATGCCTTTTTGATAATGACGTCAATGTGGGGTAAAATATTGGGGGGGGGGGGCGAAATGGTCCACCAGGGCCTGGGCAGGTCCCAAATCGCTCAAGCCTGATAGAGTTCATGGCTCGTATTCAGCATCTCAGATGGGAATGAAATTGAACTCTCAAGAACAAGTTAGATGTCAAGCCGACGAAAACCGAATAATGTTGCTTAGTATTAAAGGGTAAGGTCAGCGGTTCATATTGATATTTTCGAATCTACATACTATATCATACGCTTCTCACGGATAAATATATGTTAAAATAAAGACAACGGTTAATTCCACATCACTTTCCACGTCGTTATTTTTTGTATGGGCTCATTTATATTGCTGCATCCATGGCGACCGCACACATGTGTCTGTGAACACCAGTCAGAAATGCCTTCCTAAACACATTAAATAATATATGTAGCCACGTTCCATCTCTTTGTGCGTAGGGGTGATTAAATTTTTAAAATAGGGGGTCTGATGAACGCTCGCCTACAAATCGTCTGTGAGAGCTGAAAACTCATTGTATTATTCCTTGTGAATGGTAACATCATGGCGTATTGGAACACTGGATTATTTGCAGGAATGTCCAAATTGCGATACGCTGACTGTAACCAAATGTGAGACAAACGAACATCCTCAACCAACATCGTTTCTGCAGGAAAATGTGAAACTTGATCTGAAGGGCAAAGTATTAACAGTCGGCGTTGTATCGGTAAGTTCATCTTATCATTCGACGTTGCTTTGTGAACATTAAGCTGGTTCATTGTGAAAAATGTTTAGCTGGGACAGACAACTGCGCGTGCTGTCCTAACCATCTAGATTACGTATTGTGAGTAATTGTTAGATAAACTTCAATTAATTTTCCGTTTTTTAGGCTTCAATCCACAGTCTTTGTGAGAGAGAGAGAATTTGGTTTGGTTCAGCAATATTTCAACTTTATAGCTACGATCAAACAAAATTCTAAATATTCAAGTTAATAACTTAGTAATCCAACACATTAAAACATACACACATTAAAACTTATGCAACAAACCGATTTTTCTCAAATAACACAAGATACAGTCTTCTTTCACCCGACTAAAAAGATCTTCTAAGGTAATTGCTTGTGAGAAAGAATTTCTTAAAATCTATACAGTCGATAAGAATATGTTTCACTGAGATCTTCGTGGCATCGAATAACCTTGGGACTGACTCTTTTTTTTAGTAAATATTCGTGAGTTAATCGTGTATGGCCGATTTTATATCGCCTGATCTTGGCTTGATCGGAATATTTCTGGCTGTTCAGATCAGTATAGGCTACAATTATTTTATCATGAAGTTTGTTATTATTGACAGCATCCCATAAATATTGAAACGGCTTTCTCACTTTGTGTCATGGACTTTGTGTCATGATCAGCGATACGGATTTTATATTTTTGGAACATCATGATGTCTTGTCGGCATCGTTGAAAACTGTTGACCGCTTCTCTCTTGCAGGAAACTAGCCTATGTTTATGTATACTATGATTGTCTTTTTTGAATTTGGTGCTAATACTGTTATATGGATATGGAATAGGTCTTTGGATTATGGACGCGGATATTCTTTAATGGACGACGGCTGAATTGTGAATGACGGACTAGACGCTTGCATTTTCATTAGTATCCGATATGTACTATATGATCAATCTATATGCAATATGCAATCGACGCAAGGTGAATAAAATATTTACGTTCTCATGCATGTCTGAAAAAAGTAAAGATGAATCTCATCGAATTATGAAAATCCATTTGGCCGATGTTGGGCTCATCGTCAGTATCTTGTGTTACCACTTCCACCGCCACTCATCGTAACAATGCCTGTATTTGTATAGTTGAATCATTGTAAAACGTACATGTATTGCTCAAATTACTATTTCGGTGGGTATACATTCATTGTCGGAACTACCCGACCCTGGCCATAAGTATGTGTTATCCTTGGCTTAGGTTTCAGGACTGACTTACCAAAATGTCCGCGGGTAAATTCGCAAGATGTAGGTAAGAACAAATATCTGTCAACCAGTCCACCATAGACCAAATTATAGCCGTTGACGTCTGCTATGTGCTAAACATAAGCACTATCTGATAGGTGGTCTGTGTCTCAACATTGTCCTATGTTACCAAGGAGAATTCCCACATGAGTCATGCAATGGATGTAATGCCACTGAAATAATTTGTGCTTCTCAACCTATCCAACATGGGATAGAAGAGTTATACTTCAGATAAAATCTTGTACAAGGATTCTAGGCACAGTTATGTCACAAATCACCGAACTATGTTGATACTCATTTTCTCGAAGATGCATTCCGAGATTGACTATTCCAAAAATCCGGAGTTTCTCCATTCGCTATCAGAAGGTTACTCCATAAGCCCTGTAACACTGGCCTTTGTATCTCAGGTAAACAGCTTAATGCCTCCCAAGAAAGTGGTGACTTCGTCGAACCAATGAGTAGGTGTAAGAGGGGAGATCTCTTAGGAATAGTGTGGCTGACTTATTTGTGGAGGTGGAGTGACGTCACGAATGACGTCAACGATAACGTCACATTCGGTCACGTGACATCTAGGTTACATCTGGGTCACCTCGGCTGACGGTCCAGCGAGAGTGGTCTCCCCCTACATGAGACCTCAGTGACTGAATCTTACGGGGAATGCCTGTATGGGTTCTCGACTGACCACGCAGAACACGATGGAAGCACTGTCGAAGCCAAGCGATGAAATTTTTTGAAAAGTTCAGGTAGGCTTGGACATGACCATACTGGTGCAGTGGACAATGTTAAGCCCCATGGGAAAGTGTTTGGTGTACAGATGGACCATCCTTGGTCCAAATGGCTCGGTTGGGGTATCAGTGTGAAGGTTTCGTTGGGTAGAGTCAGACTGGCGTGTTTTTTTATTGGGAGTCACGCAAATGTGCTAATCAAAGTGGTCGTTTTGGGAGGAGCGTGGTGGTCTGTTGAGTGACTGAGGGATCATTCATCGTCCGAATGCATCGTGTGATGTGTCGAAGTGAAGCTTTAGTGGTATAGACCACGACTTGGGGTGTCCTTGTCTCTGCGACGTCATTGGTGACGTCATCAGTAGGAGTAGTAGCCAAAGTGGGTACTTTGGGGGTGTGAAAGAAGGTGTTTGTGGTAGAGATGGACCAACCCTGCTCCGATTGCGTCGTGTTAGGTATCATCTTGTAGCAACGCCCGCCAATGTCAAGCTTAACGCTTCAACCCCCTGGTGAATTAGCACTGAAGCTCGGATTTTCTAGATCTTCACAATAATGGCAAATAATTCGTCGAAATTTGGTGACGCCCGTCAACGCCGGTCGTTATGCCTTAACGCCCTAGCATAAAGCCTTGACTCGGCGAGAGAACAATAGCAACAAGGATGACAGGTCAATCATTTTATTATCCCCTCCAGTACATTATACCCTCGTTTACATCATACCCTCGTTGGGTATGTTTACAATTCAAGTAGGCTCTTGTCCAATCAAAAGCCCCATTTGGGGCTGAATATTCGTTCTTACCCGTTAGATGTATTCTCGACTGCTTTTATCCAATCAGAAACCACCATTTCAGAAAGTTCAATGCTCGGTCATGCTAATGCTGTTGTATGGAATGTGGAATAGGTCTTTGGATTATGGACGCGGATATTCTCTAATGGACGACGGCTGAATTATGAATGACGGACTAGACGCTTGTAATGTTCGCTCTGATCAATATGTTCTAATCCTCGTCGGGCAGGCCATGATATTGTTCAGACAGCATGTCCTTAAACAGTTGTTTGCGCATTCTGATTGCATTCTCCATGGCCTCGGTGCGTGGAAGCTCCATATCCTCTTCCAAGCGGTATCAGTGTGAAGCATTCGTGGGAATATGGTTGCCCTTCGGTGTATTTTCTGAGCAAACCCGTTTTATATTTATAGACCATTCGGGAGTAGCGAAGCAAGGGGAGTTTCGGATGTGCAATGGAGTGCGTTTGGAGGAGATAAGGGCCTTTTTTCCATCCGGTTACCTGGTAGAATTACCTGTGAGTGAGTGAGTGAGTGTGAGTTAGTGAGTGAGAGTGAGTGAGTGAGGCGTCCCCAACGCTCGTGAGGCGTGCCCACTCCCATCTTAACGCATGGACGCACTGACGACGGTGAGTGAGTGTTTGTGTGTATGCGTGTGTGTGTGGGATTGTGTGTGCGCGCGTGTGTGTGTGTGAACATTGTGCTAAGCCGTCACTCTTTCGGGAGACATGGAGGCTCTGAAGAACCGTTCTTTTCTGTCGCTGTAAGACAGAACTGTCATTGCCACAGCGTCAGGGTTAACAGGGCAAAGACCATTGTGAGGCCAACGAGCCGTCCCTGGTTCCGGCATCAAGGATGGCTGCCATTGTCCAGTAGTGGTGGGTGATAGCACAGCTCTCCACCGATTCGACTCCATCGAGGACCGCTTCTGTGAACTCTTCCAGGATCTGGCGTCGCCCCTCGTTGCCGTCGCCATCTCCAAACATGAACCGAACCACTGCTCAGAACCCGTGATTGAATTAACCACGGCCGCGTGCCGTAAAATGCGAGTCGCATAGGGATGGGTCTCCGTCATGGCTTTGCAACAGTAGGAATGGGGGTGTGGGGTCCAGATGGCCGTGCTTTATAGACGATGTCACATGCGGGCCACCAGCGTACGTGCGTTGACTCCCGTTAACGCCAGTTGATGGTGGTCGTGCCTCTCGTGGGGCGGAGCTCTTGGAGTTCGGAGCTCTTGGAGCTACGAAATGACGTCACCGTACGCATGTGGACGCCCCTGTAGTGCATCCGCACCTGGTGTACCCTATGCCCTACGTACAGGGTGCACCACACGTGCGTGCGTATGCGTACGATGACGTCGCTTCAGATCTCCAAGAGGTACCACCACCACCATCACCGGGCGTTGACTGTACATATAGGGATGAACACGCGTCCCTCACCAATCCATATGTATTTGTCGATTAATCAACATATCGTGGACGTACACGTTCTGTCAGGGAACCTTCTCTCGTCGCGATAGTATGCTCAGACACATTCAATACAAACACAACCAAGAGACACCACCGAGTCTCTCTATAGGTCCACCAAGTGGAGTAGAGCATCCCTATACGATGACGGTGAGCGGCCCTACGGGATGTGGAGAGACGTCCTGGGTGATGAAGTTCTTAGAGGAAGGTGTGGCAACTCAGCTCCGGCACGAGTTGGATGGTGCTATGGCCAATGACAGCCCGCGCACGAAACTACAATCAATTGTAAACACACCCATAACGGTTCCCCCAGCTTGGGTGTGCTGTGATGGAGGGGATAAAATGATTGACCTGTAATCATTATTGTTGTTGTTGTTCTCTTATTGGACTAACCAATCAGAATAGTATTTATCACGGACTACACCCGTAGAGCTACATATAGGCGCGCATGTGACATCGTCTATAAAGCTCGGCCCTCTGGACCCCACACCCCCATTTGTACTGTTGCAAAGCCATGACGGAAACCCATCCCTATGCGACTCGTATTTTACGGCATGGGACCGTGGTTACTTCACTCACGGGTTACGGAGCAGTGGTTCGGTCCATGTTTGGAGATGGCGACGGCAACGAGGGGCGACTCCAGATCCTGGAAAAGTTCACAGAAGCGGTCCTCGACAGAGTCGACTCGATGGAGGGGTGTGCTATCACCCATCACTACTGGACTATGACAGCCAGCCTTGATGCCCGGGCTATGAACCGCCAGCGCTCACGCCGGAACCAGCAGCGACTCGTTGGTCTACCAATGGTTTTTGCCCTGTTGACCCTGACGCTGTGGCAATGAGTTCTACAGCGACAGTGACAGAAAAGAACCGCTCTTCAGAGCCTTCATGTCTTCCGAAAGAGAGACGGTTAACTAAACAAAATGTTCACACACACGAACACACGCGCGCACACCCACACACACACAAACACACTCGCCGTCGTTAGTGCATCCATGCGTTAAGACGGGCGTAGGGCACGCCTCACGGGCGTTGGGGACGCCTCACTCACTCACACTCTCGCTCACTAACTCAATGACTCAGTCACTCACACTCACTAACACTCACAAGTAACTCTACTATGTAGCCGAATGGAAGAAGGCCCTTATCTCCTCCAAACGCACCCCATTGCACCTCCGAAACTTCCCTTTCTCCACTACCCAAAAATGATCTAAAAAAAGAACGGGTTTTTTCAAGAAAATTCCCCGCAGGGCAAATATATTCCCACGAATGCTTGACACTGATAACGCTTGGAAGAGGATATGAGGCTACCACCCACCGAGGCCCTGGAAATGCCATCAGAATGCACAAACAACTGTTTCAGGATATGCTGCCTGAACAATATCCTGACCTGCCCGACCAAGATTAGAACATACGGATCACAGCGAACATGACCGAACATTGAACTTCCTGAAATGACGGATTCTGATTCGATAAGAGAAGCCGAGAATGTCATCCTTGTTTCTGTTGTTTTGGTCTCACCGGTCTACATCATGGAGTCATGGCTTTAAAGCGAAACGACAGGCGCGGACGGGCGTCACCGCATTTCGATGAATCAGTGTCATTTGCATGGAATATATAGAGTATCAGAATTTGAGGGCTAATTCACGAGGGCGTTGAAGCATTAGGCTTGGCGTGGGCGGGCGCTGCTACAAGATGACACCTTACACGACGCATTCGGACCCCGGATGGTCAATCTCTACCCAAACCCCTTCCTTCACACCCCCAAAATGCCCACTTTGGCACTACTCCCACTGATTAAGTCACACGACGCATCCGGACCAACATTGAACCCTCAATTGCTCAAACACACCCCATGCACCTCCAGAATGACCACTTTACTTAGTACATCCCAAATGCGCATACGCAGATTTGCGCGACTTCCAATAAAAAACGTACCGGTCTGACTCTACCCCACGAAGGCTTCACACTAATACCCTAACCGAGCCAATTGGACCCCGGATGGTCCATCTTTACCCCAAACACCTTACCGTCACGTAACCAATGGCTTAACTTTTGACACCTCGCCCGATGCATTTGGACCAAGGCTGGTCCATATCTACCTCAACCACCTTCTTTCACACACCCAAAATGCACACTTTGGCTAATACTTCTACTGATGACATCAACGATGACGTCACAGATGACATGGACATCCCCCAAGTCGTGGCCTACACCACGAGAGCTTCAAGATGACACCCCAGACGGTCCACTTGGATCAGGGATGGTTCCTCAATCACTCAGCAGACCCCCACGCATCCCCGAAATGACCGCTTTACTTACTACATCCCAACAGCGCATGCGCAGATTGGCGCGACTTCCAATAAAAAACACCCCAGCCGGATGGACCCCACGAGAGCTTCAAAATAAGGCCTCCCACGGGCCAATCGGACCATTAGAGGCCATCTCAACCTCAAAACGTCCATTCCAATACCGTTTTTTTTCTACTGCGCATGCTAGATAGATGCTATTCCCACCCCATCCCTATCGAGTTGGACGCTCCCCTACGAATGTTGCACACTGATACCGCCCACGACCGCCCGTTAGAGTTCCGCCTCGAGACCCCTCCTATCGTGTTCTCCGTGGTGAGACGAGAAAATCAAGATGCCACAACCCACACCGCAAATGTCCATGAGTGGATTTCCCAGTGGGAGAAACATTGTCCAATACACCAGTATGGACGTAACAGACTATGCCTACCTGAACTTTAAACAAAAACTTCACCGCTTGGCCTCGACAACCCCCCTCCCCCCCGCCATCGTGTTCTACGTGGTGAGGGGAGAAAAACAAGGTGCCACAACCCATACCCAGTGGGACAAACATTGTCCACTGCACCAGTATGGACCTAGCAGATCAGGTCTACCTGAACTTTTCAAAAAACTTCAACGCTTGGCCTCGAGACCCCTCCCATCGCGTTCTACGTGTTGAGTAGAGAAAAACAAGTTGCCACAACCCATACCGCAAATGTCCATGATTGGGTTTCCCAGTGGGACCAACATTGTCCACTGCACCAGCATGGGCATGGCCAGGTCTACCTGAACTGTTAAAAAATGTCACCGCATGGCTTCGAGACCCCCCCCCCCCAATCGTGTTCTACGTGGTGAGACGAGAAAAACAAGATGCCACACCTTAAACCGCAAATGACCGGGAGTGGGACCAACATTGTCCACTGCCCCAGTATGGACAGGGCCAGGCCTACATGAACTGTTGAAAAATTTCACCGCTTGGCTTCGAGACCCTTTCCGTCGTGTTCTACGTGGTGAGACGAGAAAAACAAGGCGCCACAACCGCAAATGTCCATGAGTGGGTTTCCCAGTGGGACAAACATTGCCCACTGCTCCAGTATGGACCTAACAGACCAGGCCTACCTGAACATTTCAGAAAAATCGCTGCTTGGCTTCGATACCCCTCCCATCGTCTTTTACGTGGAGAGACGAGTACAACAAGATGCCACAATCCATACCGCAAATGTCCAGGAGTGATTTTACCAGTGGGACCCACATTGTCCACTACACCAGTAAGGACATGGCCAGGCCTACCTGAACTTAAAAAAAATCACCGTTTGGCTTCGAGATTCCTCCCACCGCGTTCTACATGGTGAGTCGAGAAAACAGGATGCCACAACCCATACCGCAAATGTCCAGGAGTGATTTTACCGGTGGGACCCACATTGTCCACCTTACCAGTATGGACATGGCCAGGCCAACCTAGACTTTTCAAAAAAATTCACCGCTGGGCTTCGGAACCCCTCCCATCGTATTCTACGTGGGGAAACGAGAAAACAAGATGCCACAACCCATAGTAAAATCCACCAGAAAAAAATGACCACCACTTTTCCCCAGATCTTGAATTCCACGAAATCTGTAACCAAATTATAATTCCGTCACATAATTCAAAATCTCGGTTATGTCAATCCTGAACAATTTTGCCCATGTTTTTGACCAGTCGTTCTCGCTCTTTCACACTCAATCGATTATACGTGCATTGCCTGGCACATGACAACGGAATTCATGTGTTTGGATCTGTCCTCAGAATTTGTTAAACCGGATAAATTTGAAACTTGTAAAATAGGAAAAATCGCAACTCCTTAAAAGATGGACCAAAATATAATTCCGTCACGCAGTTTTGCTTAACCACATTTATCAATTTGAAACTTTACTTGACAGAAATCAGATATAATGTAGTCCAGACCCTTCGGATTCGAATATAACATCACCTGAAATGAGTTTTGATGCAATATGTATATAACCAACACGTATAGATTCACAGTCACTGGGATCCCATGTGGGGGAGATCACTCTTGCTAGACCGGCACGTCATGAAAGTGACGTCACCCGAAGCGCCCCTTCTGTAACCTAGATGTCTCGTGACCGGATGTGACGTCATCCGTCATCCGTCACACTTTTTCTTAGGAATCTCCACTTTTACTACTACTCCACTGTCTACCACTAATTGCACATGTTCTTTGATCCCATCTACCATAGATGGCACAAACATGCCTTTGTCCCATTTTCCACAAACATAGCAGCTTCCGTTCCCTCGTTTTTACCTAGAGGAAGCAACATTGCCCTTATCCTCGAGTTTCTCTTGGCGATGAAGCACTTCCTGTAAGCTACTCGTGTCAGCTGTTTTAGTCACATGCTCAGACAGACTTGTTTGCATAATCCTAATTGATCCTGATTTCTTTTTATCTACTACAAGGGCTTCATAGCGTTCGATAACGTCAACAGCTTCTGCTATGGTCCTGCATGATTTATAGAAACATCTGCATTTCATCTCAACAGATATGCTTTTTGTACAAGTGGGTCAGTGTTAATGTCTTTTGCGCTGGAGTACCGAGGTCAGAGCCTGGGCTCTTTGAGCCATTCGTCACCCATGATTGAGATTGTTTCATCTGGTTGGCGAACTCTGCTATCTAGTTTTGTTAACCACTTAATTTTTTGGCGGCCACTACCAAAGCGTTGTTCAAGTTTCCTGGCCAACGCCGAGAAAGATCGTTGTTCATCTTCCCTAAGCCCATTGTAGAATGTCCTTGCCGGCTCCATTAAACTGGCAGCAAGGGAGATCACTCTTTCTCGTGGTGTCCACAACCCTAACTCAGCGCAGTCCATAAAATGAGAATAGTACTTCATACGGCTCTGGCTTAATATTCATAAGAGAGTGACGTTCACTCCTCACCATACCATAGGCAATGGGCCTATGCCTAAATCCAAGATCTGGCAAACTCCGTTTTCTGTTCCTACTGACGCTTTGCTCTCGTTTTCCACTACTTCCTCACCAGGTATATCAGTCAAAGAGGCAATGGATTCCTGGTAGTCCTCTTCCCCGGAGCTGTCTGGATTATCCTGTTCACCTGATACGTGCTCGTCTCTACGTTGTATAATTATTTCAGGGTCTGAACATGTCGCGATGTTTTCTCGAAACTTCTATGTTTAGCCTCGTTATTTATGTGAATAAATTTCCCACAATCGTTGTTGAATAAGATAAAATTTACCACCACACTCACAGTCTGTTCGTTTCTCTGGATGTTAATAATGATCCAGTATAAATCAGAACATGAAATCAGACTCGATGGCGATGGTACAACTCCTGTGAATTTGAATAACTGTATAACATGGATGATGGATATTCCTACATATAGGCATATCAGCCTACATTCTTAGCTTAATATGATATAGGTTAGGCCAGGCTGCGATAATGGTGGGATATGGCAGCCTAATATGCAATACATGTACATCCATATATACAGTGTAATGTATGCAGATCGTTATCCCCCATACTTTATTATGTGCAAACCTATTCCGTATAAAATGAATGCTATAGTACGGGAACACACCTTCCGTATAAAATGAATGCTATAGTACGGGAACACACCTTCTCAATTGTACGGGTTCACATGTCGATTGCTGACTATCATATGCTAAATATACTGAAACCGACGTATTTATACCCCTATACGGACCAGTACTGCACTTTACATGAAAAAGGCACAATATTTGTAGCTGAGCCAAAATAGGTAGCACAGTGGCCAATAATAATAGCCACTGGGAAACTATAAGTAACTGTGCCAATTCCAGCCATCAAACATGTTAATTTAGAAAGAAGAATTATAGATTTTAGATTAGTAACCAACAACACTAACCCCAATGTGAATTTCTCAAGCTGAGGTGAAATATATAAGTGAACCGAACAATTTCTTGTCAAAGCCGACTCGACACGATGTGCAAAGTGGTCAGCACAAAAAAAAAATTCCGCACTTTCCTCAGGCTAAACAGTCTATATAACAGCTATAACAGCCTCAGAAACATATGAAAACATTACGTAAATGATTTATTGCCAATAGAATTGAACAATTAACATTAAACAATGCAAACACTAGAAATTCTGTAAACTGCGTCACCATGACATAAGCCCCGTAATAAAAAGTTTGGAAACACAATGGCGTCCTTGGTCGAGGAGAGAGATAAATTGTCAGGGAAACTAGAGAGGTTACGCGGCAGATCAGATCAGATCACCATAATAAACAATAGTCCAGTTTTACATCACATTGTCACTCTTGCGAAACGTGAGGGTAGAGCCCTGTCAACTGAACAACAACAGGGACGATACAGAACACGTGTCTTTATATATTGCGATACTGGTATCACAAAATGTTACATATGACAAGGAAACCATATAGAATGACGACCGGAGGAAACTATTCAGTGGCTTCCAGGTCTCAAGTACAGTGAAAACCTCTTCCCGCTGCTGAAGCACCGCTAAATCCAGGAATGTTTTTAGTTTTTTAATTCCGCTTAACCCGGGGCTAGGGGCCGTATGAACCCATGTACTTCAAGAACCTCATGGTACTCATATGAACAGACACAATCAAAGCGTGACTGAGATACATCATTCTTTAGATGACGACTTTACAACGAATATTATGGATTAAGAATACTGATCAGCGATACGGATTTGATATATTTGGAACATCATGATGTCTTGCCGGCATCATTGAAAACTGTTGACCGCTTCTCTCTTGCAGGAAGCAAGCCTATGTTTTTGTATACTATGATTGTCTTTTTGAATTTGGTGCTAATACTGTTATATGGAAAATGGGATAGGTCTTTGGATTATGGACGCGGATATTCTCTAATGGACGACGGCTGAATTATGCATGACGGACTAGACGCTTGTAATTTAGGTAGTTATTTCGACTTTAACCAGGCCTAGGTATAAGGCAAATAATGGATGTCACTTTACGACTCATTCGATTAAGCAGATGTTTCAATTACGCAGTATGCTATTAAGTGGGTTCTGCTGTAATTAGCATAAAATTAAAAAGTTTAAATGCCCCTGATCCAGCTCATTCAAAGAGGAAGTTTTCGTCAATATGTCCACGAATATCCAAAGAAATCTGTCATTATTCAGTTTACATGAATACTTTTAAAAGTTCACATGTTTCCCTATGCGCGATCCGTGATTGTGATCATATTAAACAAAATATGGGTCAAATTTATATAGTTATTGTTATCGGTATGCATTTTTTGTCTTCATAGTGGAAGCCATTTGTCAAGTATAACCCCGCCACTGGGAATTATTTCGGATATTCCATTGACCTCTTGAATGAATTATCAGCCATACTAAATTTTCGGTGAGTATCGGAATTTTTTAAGCATCTATGTCAAAGGCATAATATGTAACCAGTCGGTGCATGCTTATAATTGAATACATGTTGAAGTCTAATCCGGATGTATGTTACTACCGCCGCCGTGTTCTTTTAAACAAGAGACCAAATGCTCAGTCCCATTTATCCAAGTCATGTACTGTGACATAATTACTGAGGACACTATTCATGAGTTGAATCCTTCTGTGCTAGTTCGAGCGAAAATTTCATTGGTCAGAATATTAGGCCACGGGAGGAGGGGACTCCACAATCGTGACGCACATGCATGAAATATATTTTACCAAACCTCATGTGTTTTACCAAATAGCATTATTACATATGAAGAAGAAAGCCCAGGTGGCATCTAATTCCATTGGGTGCTACCTCACAACCAATCGGTGTGGATTATATGACGTCATAATTTTTTCGCGTGTCCAGTTGAACTCGCCTAGAATGGTAATAGGATTGAAATGAATAGCAAACTCTATCGTCTGCCTGTATCTTCTTGTATATCCTCTTTCCACAATCCAAACATTGATTAGACGCGAGAATTTCACATGTATTCCAAAACCAAGGGTCACCAAGAATAGAAACACCTAGAATAGATCGCGCTGCAATAGGATGAGTCTTCAAGTTTCATCACTCAGGCATTCGTGACCAAACTTAGACTCATCATATTGCAGCGCGATCTATTCTAGGTGTTTTACCGCAGTAAACAAGGAATTATTTCTTAAAAAGATACCAGGTGCACTATTTCAGCCATAGACATCGTAGTTGCGTGCCTCCGATGGAGGGAGAATTGACCATTACTAAATTGTTGTTTCATTATTTAGATATATATTAAGTGAACCGGCCGATGGGACGTTCGGAGCTGATACTTTGGAAGGTTGGTCTGGTCTTGTAGGGATGTTGGAAAACAAGGTACGATTTAGTAACTTTCATATGAATGTTTGCTATGAATGTAAGAGCTAGTATTCGTTGAACAATCTCCGTGCACATTCGTGTGATGGATCTCTCTGGGATTGGCGTCGCTCATATCAAATGTACGTATTAAACGTTTTGAAAACGTGCGTCTTGTGGAACCCGTTTTATGCAAGTAAACCTTAAATTAGTGTCCTAGCTTGGAAAAAGTTGTGAAACGTTCCACGCAACATTCAAGAACAAAGCGTACGACATCCATTACTTCAATTGGAACCCTTTAAAGTTTTAACAAAAATCTCACCGCGAGTGATCGCCCAGCGGTACAGTTTGTCATCTATGGTGATAACTTCTGTGACTGTGATATATTTTATGTAAGTGTATGTGGGATTATTATTATTGTACTGTATTTTAGCTGCTGTTTTGTCGTCCTTTTATGTGAATGCGTCTATGAATATGAATGAAAACTTGATACTTTATGTTGATGTTAGCCTATAGATACCCGTATAAATATCACATGTTGAATTGATTGGGGGCTTGTGAAAAAGAACAATGTTGCCAACAGGACCAAAAGCTGTAATTTAAGATCAAAACAGCAGCTCAACGTAACCTCATGTTGATTTTGTAATGCACTTCTATTTCAGCGCGCTGATATTGTGATGTCCCCTCTCACGTATCTCCCTGAGAGGGCGAATGGTCATGGACTTCGTATGTCCCATCGGTGCTGATCAAAGCAGAATATGGATTATGGATCCACATATTAAAAACGAGAAGTGGCTGGTCATATTCGATCTCTTCAAACCCCGTGTCTTAGTTCTTCTCGTCGTAGCCACCCTAAGCATGTCATCGATATTCACGTCATTCGCATATATATTGGAAGAAGAAAACCGTACAAAACGCTCGTTCATCAGGTCCATACACCGGAACTGTTTCCTGTTATTTGCAGCTTGTCTCAAACAAGGTACATTCAATCTTTATGCAATACTGATTTTACGAGCTTTATTTTTTATTTATTAATTATATTTAGAGATGGTAGCCCAAAGGAGCTTAATTTGCAGCTCTCCAGCGGGTTTTTTTTTAATACGTGTACGTCATAGTCATACAATTTTTAACATTATTTAACCCTATCTAGTCTGGGCTTTTTGGGACCTATCCAGGCCTGGAGGGGGCCGAAATGACACCCCCCACTAATTATTTTTCTTAGCCCTTGAGCTAGGGAGCTGAAATTTACCACACTTTACCCTTGGGTCAGGCCCTACCAGAAAATGTAAAAAAATCCAAGATGGTCGCGTTGATGACGTCACAGTTACGGCCGATGGTCGATTATTCTGTCAGATTTTCCGATTTTTTTATTTATGCAATTTCTCAGCAAAAACTGCATGATAAATTAGTAAATATTAATGGAATGTGAAATAAAATAGTTCTTGCCCACTTTAATCGCGGAAAAGCAGAAAGTTTGAAGAAATATGACAAAAACATCAATTTTCTGGTACCCCCACGTGGC
>JAVTVY010026683.1:0-10032 GCA_036873755.1 Hanleya hanleyi | reverse complement strand
TAACATATGATCAGGAACATTGTTAACATATGATCAGGAACATTGTGAACATATGGTCAGGAACATTGTTTACGTATGGTCAGGAACATTGTTAACATATGATCAGGAACATTGTTAACATATGATCAGGAACATTGTTAACATATGATCAGGAACATTGTGAACATATGGTCAGGAACATTGTTAACATGTGATCAGGATCATTGTTAATATATAATCAGGAACATTGTTAACATAGGACCAGGAACATTGTTAACATGCGATCAGGAACATTGTTAACATATGAACGGGAACATTGTTAACATATGGTCAGGAACATTGTTAACATATGACCAGGAACATTGTTAACACAGGACCATGAACATTGTTAACATAGGATCAGGAACCTTGTTAACATGTGATCAGGAACATTGTTAACATATGGCCAGGAACATTGTTTACATATGACCTGGAAAATTGTTAACATATGACCAGAAACATTATTCACATATGCTCAGGAACATTGTTAACATATTATCAGGAACAGTGTTAACATATGCTCAGGAATATTAACATATGACCAGGAAAATTTATATCATATGGTCAGAAACATTATTAACATAAGATCAGGAACATTGTTAACATATGACCAGGAAAATTGTTAGCATGTGATCAGAAACATTATTAACATATGCTCAGAAACCTTGTTAACATATGGTTAGAAACATTGTTAACATATGGTCAGGAACATTGTTAACATATGGTCAGGAATATTGTTAATATATGGTCAGGAACATTGTTAACATACTATCAGGAACATTGTTAACATATGATCAGGAACATTGTTAACATACTATCAGGAATATTGTTAACATAGACATTATTTCATTTCACACCGGTGGGACTTGAACTCACACAACAGGCGTTCCGTCCTTGGTGTTGGCTTGATGTTGGAAGCGTTTAAATTACCATTTATCAAAACGATATTTTTTATAAAGTACGGACTCTCTCAATAAGTACAAAATTATTGTACAAAAATTATCATACATAGTGGTGTTTACCTTGATATAATTTGTTGTGTATACATACTTGTTGTGTATACATACTTGTTGTGTATACATACATAATTTGTTGGAGAACGTGTGTATGAAATGTACACACAACTGTCTATGCCTGATAATATTTGACATACTATTGTGTATTTTGTCTTCTCAGTACTTTTGAGAGAGTATATCATTAACGTTAGAAAAAAATCTTCAAACACAAAACAAACTTCATATCGCAGGACATATAATTGTCATATATAAATTATACGGATTTCGCAATTTTCCGACTGGTAGAATTATAGTTTTCGAACTTTATTTCAGAGAATTCAGCGAATGAATATTTTAGTCGTTTATATTAGCAGACGGACATTTGGTCGGTAATTTCCTCGTCTGGTTAATCCATGGCGAGTAATTTCACCGAGATTGGTTTATCATGGCTTAACCATTCAAAATCCGGCCTCCCTTATGGCAAGTTCTTTTGCTGGTCCATCATAATTTTCGCAAGAGCATGCTTGGCGAGGGTGACTGCATGGCTGCAGATACAAACAAGGGTGATCCAACTATATCGGGTGATTTTCAGCATATGTATATCCCTTGGTCTAAGATATCATATGTAAATTTAAAATGTCCCCTGATAACGTGTTTTCAAATGTTTCTCTTCCAAAATGTTAGTTCTTTTGTTTGTTTGTTTGATTTTTTTCGATGCGCATGTCTGATTTTGTAAGATTCATGAAATCAGTTTAATGAAATTAGAAGAAATGGCTCGGGACAAATATACAGACACGGCGCTATCATGCAGGGCGGCCATGAAGATTAGAATTTTCAGAGAGAGTACACTGAAAAAATCTCACCATATTACACCAGCGGAATATTCCTTAAAATTCAATGAGGAATATTCCGTAGCATGTTAAGGAAATTATGCTAAGGAATATTCCTTAGTTACTCTCTATAAAACTTGAGTGAACTGTTCCACTCAAGTTTGAGTGAAATGTACCTGTTCACATAAACTTCAGTTACTTTTAACTCAACTTCAGTTACTTTTCACTTAACTTGAGTTAAAAAACCACTCAAGATCACTCAACTTGAGTGAGATCAATTTCCACTCTTATGCTTGAGTGAATGTCACTCAAGTTGAGTGAAAAGTAACTCAAGTTGAGTGAAAATCTCACTCAAGTATTGAGTGGGATCACTGGAGTGAAATTTCACTCCACTTTTTTAGCGAGTATGTTGAGGAATATTCCGCTGGTGTAATAGTTGGGGAATATTCCTTAAATTTTGAAGGAATTTTTTTTCTGTGTATGGGCCAAACGAGTCGCAGAAAGGTAACTCTCCTGACGAACTGAAATGGTGAAAGTTACAGGGAGAGCCTGAGTTTAAACTGTCGACAACGACAACGAATCCATGTAATTGTTATGCCAGAAATCGGTGATAGTACAAAAATTAGCACTTGAGTTGGCATTCAGTTTCTTGACAGGAAGTTCATATCATTTTTGAACTAAAAGCAGTTGTTCACTGAGGCAAATGAGGCGAGATTTTTTAATAGAAAGGACTTTCTTGGCACGAAGTGAAATTCGACAGATTACGAAAGGTTTTACTCCATAGCGCTCAGGCTTTCAAGTGAGAGCTACATTCCGCAGTTTGGGCCAAATAATACTGTTGCCAGACGCAAAAATAACGAAACTCGCTAATCGGAGCCCAAAAGCTTGGACCTGGTTAGCTAATAATTATGATATGATGAATAATAAATATACTTTCCTCCAACTCTTATACTATGACGGGAGTTACATCAGGTTTTCTATCCAAAATCCCCATGCAAAACGGGCATTCATCGCTCCAACAATTCCTAACTCGAAATAAGAAACAGTATTACAATGTCTATATACATTCTTTGCTCTATTGTCCCACCTCCACATCCTCTTTAAACTTCAAATCAAACGTCTGGGCATTTCAACTTTTTCTCATAGTAAACCCATGTCAATCTTTCTATAATCAAAAAATAAAAATTGACGGTACATTTCTTTGAGCTGTAAAGGAGAATCATTTAATGCCTTACTTCGTGGATTTTAATTTTATCAAACTAATAACAACATGTTCGGACAATGAATGACAAGACGGCCGGTTGAGATGATAATGCCGAAGAAACTCAAGTCCTAAAAGCATAGAAGGAACTATATGCAAAATTGCACTTACAGTCAAAATTAACTACGGTATATAATCAATGTAATAAATTTCGTAGCCTTTTCACCAGAGTTAATTGTTTCAAAACACCCCGCTTTCTGTCCAAGAGAAATATGCCTAGGGCTGCACCTGTACGATATTGGCAAGCAATAGTATCCCACGGGCCAATCTCCAGTTACTCATAGAACTATGACAAGTGAAAATTATGAGGTTTTATTAGCCTTTTCCTGTAACTCTATAGTGATGTTGAGCATGTCAGACGTGAAAAATTACACCTTTTAATAACACAAAGGAAAACTAATATTGAAAACGGCGGGTGAAGTTAAACACGCATATAATCTAAGACGATACTGTTCCATGTTCCCTGTTGAGCGATTCTCAACCGAACGGGTTAAAATTCCTGACTCGAAATATGAAACGGCATTACAATGTCTAACGACAGCCTTTTTATTTGCTTTGATAATTTACATATGTTTAGGCCGCAAAGTGAAGGGTTAATTGTCGTGAATACAAACACTCGCGCGAGAGTTCGCCATGTCTCGGAATAATCCGCCTCTATTATTGGTCACTGTCCGTTGAATGGAAATCGCTGTTATCTGGACAATACAATCAGTGTCGAGGCGTTGAGAGGGTGACATCGTCGATCACACGATCCAGCTGATCATCAAATGTCATAAGCGGCCTTGACTGTCATCCGTGTTCTGTCAGCACGTGATTTTCCCACACCATGCACGGATCATGATAATCTACAATAAAAAAATAAAAATAAAACAATATCTCAAATCAACGCATTAGAACGTTTTCCCACTCTGTGCTGATATCTTTCAGTTTAACCCTACTAGTCGTGGGGAACCATTATGACCCTCCTGCCAAACGTTCCCGGGTGTAAAAAGGAATAGGACCCTACCCTTGGGGTTCCCGAGTATGAAAAGGAATTAGACCCTACCCTTGGGGTTCCCGAGTATGAAAAGGAATTAGACCCTACCCTTGGGGTTCCCGAGTATGAAAAGGAATTAGACCCTACCCTTGGGGTTCCCGAGTATGAAAAGGAATTAGACCCTACCCTTGGGGTTCCCGAGTATGAAAAGGAATTAGACCCTACCCTTGGGGTTTCCGGATGTGAAAATGAATAGGATTCAACGTCATCATATATGACTGAAATATAGTTGAAAGCTACGTTAAATCATATCCACTCACCCTTTTTACCCTCCGGAACGACAACAAATGAGAGCTGACACTCCGTGACTTTGTAGTTTATCATGTTGGGTTCATTTTGAGCTTGTTCGCATAACCCGCCCAGCAGAAAATCATGGGTAAATTCAAAATGGCGGCCATGTGGGGTAGTGTTCGAAAATGCCAATTTTCTCACCCAGTAAAAAGGAATGATCAGAGATAATCCGGAATGGTCCGCGGATCAACATATGTAAACATTTACACTATACCTTGAATTTGCTGTTTTTCTCCCAGGTTGTTCCACTGCGGTGTAAAGGTTTCCACCGCGGTGTAAGGTTTCCACCGCGATGTAAAAGTTTCCACCCTCACAGTAACAAGGTATCCTTAAGGTATCAAGAAGGTCTCAATAAGGTACAGGCCATAGATCTGACATAGGTACAGGACAGGTACAGTTAAGGCATATACCTTATCTGTACCTCCAAATTTGTCATTTGATCCAACATGAACAAGGTACAGGTAAGGTACGTTCCAAAAATGCTAATGATGCCTTAACTGTACCTCGCTCGAATAAGGTATCAGTAAGGCACAGCAACAAGGTATCTCTAAGGTACTGCTAAGGTATAGTGTAGGTACATGAGGATAAAACCAGTTCAAGAGCAAGGCGCAAGTAAGGTACATCCAGAGGTACCATCAAGGTATAGGGTCTTGCGCAAGGTACCAGGAAGGTATATATATATGGTCAGCCATTTTATAGCTGGAGGTACCATTAAGGTACAGCTGGAGGTACTGGTAAGGTATACACTAGATAGGGTCAACCCAAACCAAAAGATAGCAGTACATATACGATAGCACACCATAAAAATCAACAAATCCGATTTTAGAAAATATTTTAGTGTATTTACACAAAAACAGTAATTCTTCCATACATAAAATAGCACTATGAATCATATTTACAACAACATTATTTGTCCGGCTCACTTGTTTACAGTTATGGTTTGACTGTTCTGTCTTATTCACTGTCCTTTCTTGTTGTATCCAGACATGCTGTTGATTGTTCTCATGTTGACATGGTAGAAAGCAAGTGAATCAAGGGGAGAGTGTGTGAATTGAAGTCGCTTTCAACAATCTATCAGTCATATAACAATGTTTGTGTCCTATTCCATTTATGCCAGGAAACACAAGTGAACTAAGCGCTGATCACCACAGTCCTCTATTTCGACTCTTTAATCCTGCGACTTTGACACCCACTGCCGGTTGATAACAGGGGCTGTACTTGTTGAATGTGTTGTTCAGAAAGCTGAAATGAATAAATAAACATCATTAGAAGGCTGAATACTTTTGCAGCCTGTCCGATGGCAAGTGACTGTGTGATTTCAATGCCCATTGTATTAATAATGAAGGTATTTTCTACAATAGTTAAGCTATAATAACTGTTATCACAATAATTAATTCCTGAATATCTTCTATCAAAATAGAATAATGTGAATGCACTATGATATCTCACGAACATACCTACGAAGTAGGGTTTGATATGATTTGAGAGTGAACTCGAGAGATGACTTGGGGGCCCTATGTGCTACCGTGAGAGAATGTATATAGCAGTCTCTAATTGACAGTGGATACTATTAACTTCCCCATCTGGTCACTGCTGGTGAGTCATTAGCATGGGAAGTATTATCGCCCTTAGTCCCTATTACCCTGGACACTTATCAGTCCAGCAGTGCAGCATAATGTCACCCATCGAAGTCTTGACCGGCTCAAAGTCGCTTAACTTCTGTGATTTTACGAGAACCAGTGTGTCCAACGTGATATGCCATATCAGGGAACCTTCAAAAGTCACAGTGAAACATACATCCAAGGGTTCCCGATGAGCATGACCATGCACTCGCTGAGCCATCAATAAATACTAAAACAAGAGCACAGTCTGAACTCAAAATACACCCGAAAAACATATCAGTCTGAACAGGTGAAACAGTGTATGGATTTACATGTGATAGTTAATGGTGACACATCGTCTCCCCCTAATGCACCTACCTACCAAACTTCAGACACGAGTGAAACTACGTTTAGAATCGCCGAGATAAAGTGGGTGTGTCTTGTCGCCATGGAAATGGCCCACATCAGCGAAAGCAATGCATGATATGTCTCTCCCGAATGCACCTACCTACAAAACTTCAGATCAGTAGCTTGAAATGTGTGCGATATATAGTCCGGGCACGAGAGAAACTACCTTTACAATGGCTGAGATAAAGAGGGTGTGTCTGATTGCCATGGAAACAGCCCACATGAGCGAAAGCAAAACATGACACGTCTCTCCCTAATGCACCTACCTACCAAACTTCAGATCAGTAGCTTGAAAAGTGTGCGATATATAGTTCGGACATGAAACTACCTTTACAATGGCTGAGATAAAGAGGGTGTGTCTGGTTGCCATGGAAATGGCCCACATGAGCAAAAGCAACGCATGACATATCGTCTCTCCCTGATGCACCTATCTGTCAATCTTCAGATCAGTAGCTTGAAAAGTGTGCGATATACAGCCCGGAAACGAGAAACTACCTTTGCAGTAGCTGAGATAAAGAGGGTGTGTCTGATTGCCATGGAAACAGCTCACATGCAGGTCTCAATTTAACATGTTTAAGGAGTGCTGATGGTAACCACTCAACAGGTTACCATGAATTCTACACTGGTAACCTGTGGGAACCTATTGCATAATTATTAACCTAATGTCATATTATTAGTCAAAATTATGGGGACCTGAAAATAGGTTACTACTATTTTTCATATGGCAACCTCCAGGCAACCTGAAAACAGGTTACCACCTTAAATTGAGGCCTGCACATGAGCGAAGGCAACGCATGACACGTCATCTCCCCCTAATGCACCTACCTACCAAACGCGGGGTCTGTAGTTTGAAAAGTGCGCGACATTCAGCCCAGACACAAAATGGACGGATGGACAGCGCCGTCCCATAACACGTCTGCTTTTACACAAGCGGGCATATAAAAATAGTTATAAATCAGCTCAGAACTTGCTGGTAACAATGCCCTAATGCATGTTCATGCCAAAAATCAAGGTTCTAATGTGAACGGTTCTCCTTATTTTGGATAAAATAACTCACTTACTCATTTACCGGGCAATTTCAAAATGGTAGCCTACTTCGTAGAAAAATTCTAATGTACCTGACATTCAACCGTTGCCCTGAAACTTAGTATAGAGTTCAGATAGTGATTTTGCTCACCCTTTATTGCCCCAGTGATGTAACCGTTCAGCACCAGCAGTTTCCCCATAGCTAGGTCTTCAAGTGAGAAGAGCGTGTTCATCAAATATCTCGCTGCTGGTCTTCCATCGCTCTAAGCAGAGGTCTTCATCTCTGTTGACTGTTTCAGTCTTCTAGAAGGTGCATTCACATAGTGACTTGTTCATTGCCTGGTGATACTGGTATACGAATACACCACTTCCACGTGACAGCTCAACCATCTGAAACAGAGTAGAAACATTTCAATGAAAGAATGGTATAAAGTACACCTCCATAAAACATGTACCAATGTACAAAATCACAGGATACAGGCCTTGCTGATTTGTTAATTAATTTGCTAACAATGGATACATATACTCTCGGATATCACGCCACCTTATAAATGATAAACATTAGTATTGTGTACTCATTGTTTTATCAGCATGATCAGCCCCTAATTCCACCAGTACTAATTTTTTTTCCTTGGCGAAGTCCAGAGTTGTTGCCCTTGAATTTGTCACCTTGATGAGTTTGCATGTTCAACAAGCAGCCAGAGGATGCTAGGTCCCCCGCCAAAATGGCAGCAATATTTATAAGCGCTGTCGGTTTCAGAAGATATTCATGAGGATGGCAACAGCTACTTCACAGGCGTAAGAAGCAGAGGGGTCTTTCCACCTTCCCAGGTTTTGAGATCAACTCCGAATGGCTGACTGAATGTTGATTGCTACTGTAATATATTTTCTTTACCATGTAGCATGAAAATTATGTAACCCAAATGCAACCCCAAGAGACAACTCATGGCATATTATCTGCAAACTAAATTATATGAAGGCATCCTCAACCTATTGCCCAGAAACCAAATTTAGACTTTGCCACAAGGAGTCACCACCTGTAGGTGCAAGCAGGCAAAACACAATCCCAAATGACATCTCATGTCATGGTATCGGCATATGAACTTTGGGACTCTGAAGAGGGGTCCTCAAGTTATTGCCGGTACTAGATGCCCACCGGTGTTCATGTTATTTGGGGCGGGTCACATATGAATACAAAATTTGAAAATAATCTGATGAGCAGTTGCCAAATTATTGCCCGGAAACAAATTTTTCCACCAGGAGACGCCACCTGTAGGCAGAAGCGGGAAAAACACAATCCCAAGGAACATGGTATCGTGGGGACATCTGCATACCAAATTTGAGAAGAATCCGATGAGGGTCCTCAAGTTATTGCCCAGAAACCAAATTTAGATTTTGACTCCAGGTGACGCCACCTCTAGGCGCAAGTCAGTGAAATGCATTATCAGGCGACATCTTATGTCACGGTACATTCATACAAAATTTGAGAAGAATCCGATGGTCAGTTCTCAAGTTATTACCCGGAAACGAATTTGTGATGTTGCCACCAGGTGGCGCCACCTGTGAGTGCAAGTGAGCGAAAGGAAATCCCAAGCAACAGCTCCTGGCATGGTAAATGCATGCCAAATTTGAGAAGAATCCGATGAGCCGCAACGTTTCTCATGTTACCCAGAAAGGTACATATGTGGGATATTTCAAAGAAATTCGACCAAGTGTTTCTAAGTTATCACTTGCAGCATGGAATAATGGAATGAACTCTAGTGGCGCCACCTCTGGGTGGATTTTGCTGAAACGCATCACCAACGGTGTTTTGTCGCAGGGAATGCATTTACCAAATTTCGAAGAAATCCGACAAAGTGTTCGAAAGTTATCGCTCGCGAAGGATTTGAACAAACATGAACGGACATGCATTAAAGATTGGAACAAGACCCAGTGGCGCCACCTACAGGCGGATCTTGCTGAAACGTAATACCAGCGACGTCTTTTCGCAAAGAATGCAGATGCCAAATTTCGGAGGAATCCGACAAAGCATTTAGGAGTTATCGCTTACGCAGTATTTGCACGGACATGCGCTAAATATTGGAACAAGACCCAGTGGCGCCACCTACAGGCGGATCTTGCTGAAACGTAATACCAACAGACGTCTTGTCGCAAAGAATGCAGATGCCAAATTTCGGAGGAATCCGACAAAGCAGTTAGGAGTTATCGCTTATGAAGCATTTGCGCGAACATCCACTAAAGATTGGAACAAGACCCAGTGGCGCCACCTACAGGCGGATCTTGCTGAAACGTAATACCAACAGACGTCTTGTCGCAAAGAATGCAGATGCCAAATTTCGGAGGAATCCGACAAAGCATTTAGGAGATATCGCTTACGAAGTATTTGCACGGACATGCACTGACATGCACTAAAGATTGGAACAAGACCCAGTGGCGCCACCTACAGGCGGATCTTGCTGAAACATAATACCAAGAGACGTCTTGTCGCAAAGAATGCAGATGCCAAATTTCGGAGGAATCCGAGAAAGCATTTAGAAGTTATTGCTTACGAAGTATTTGCACGGAC